>ML401351.1:62660-110185 GCA_005239525.1 Nicotiana knightiana | reverse complement strand
CCCTCTTTTTTTCCCCTATTTTCGTCAAATTTCAATAATAAAATTAAATTTGTTAGGTTAGGTTCTTATGAAAAGTTTTCTTTTCAAATTTAACTACCTTTGTGGCAAAAATGTATGAACATTCACAACACCTTGAATGCGAAAGGAAAAAACAAACCTAAATCTAGGCAAACCAACTTTTGTTCTCCACAAACTTTTTGTCAAAAATGTTTCTCCAGGAAATTTTCCAAAGAATGGTCTAAAGGCAACATTTTTAAAGTATGTATTTTTCATAAACTTTCTCCTTTTTTCTTGTTTGCTCGATACTTTTTCTGAAAGATAATACACCTACTACTTTAAAGCACAATCAAGTGTTTGGTACTTTTATCATATGAAAATACAACAAAGAATTACGCTTTAATCCCAAAAAAATTGAAAATTCTTTTATTTACAAATATAGTAAGCATTTGTCCCTGTCCATATTAGCTGGTTTGGATTATCCAAATAAAATGTTGTGCAAGAAAATGGCCTACATTAAGTTGTTAGGTTGCCCAAATTTGGAAGGTTGAAATGGAACACCATAAACCATGTCATACAATTTGGAGAAATCCAATTGAAAAAGGCATAAAGGGCTACAAGCAGCTGATGCAGGCAGGTTACAAGCAGCTGATGCAGGCAGGTTGCAAGCAACTCAATAAAATAATTTGCAGCTGATGCAGGCAGGTTGCAAACAACTCAATGAAATAATTTGCAGCAGCTTTTTATTAAACAGGCAGGTTGCAAGCAGCTCATGCAGACAGCTTACAAGTAGCTAAATAAAAGCCTTGCAGTTGCTTCCTCAATAGCCTCGCAGCTACTTCCTTTCTTCTATAAATAGAGGAGTTTTCAGTTCATTATGTTCATCAGTTTGAAAGTTCAATAATATATCAGTTTCTCTCTATACTTGTCTTTAGTTTATTTACTTTACAGTCGTTATTTTATAACACGTTATCAGCACGAGACTCTGCCATCTCGAGAAAATACTTTGGAAGTATCAGAGGTACGGACTTTCTTTTTATAAATAATGTCAAATATTTCTAAACTTGATTTTGTAGTCCTGGATATATCGGGCAAAAGCTACATGTCTGGGTGCTTGATGCTGAAATTCATCTTGATGCGATGGGTCTGGCAGACACCATCAAGGACAAAAATTAGGCATCAAACCAAGACCGTGCCAAAGCAATGATATTCCTAAGCCATCACCTTGATGAGGGCCTAAAAATGGAATATCTTATTGTTAAAGATCCAGTCATATTGTGGAATAATTTGAAAGAAAGATATGACCACCTGAGATGGTCGTTCTTCCACAGGCACGTTATAACTGGACTCGTTTAAGGATACAAAATTTTTAATCTATCAGTGAGTACAATTCTGCGATGTTCAGGATTATTTCCCAATTAAAATTATGTGGTGATAATATTACTGATCATGATATGTTGGAGAAAACTTTCACTACTTTTCATGCCTCGAATATGCTCCTGCAGCAGCAATATCGAGAGATGAGATTCAAAAAGTATTCTGAGCTTATCTCACATCTTCTTGTAGCCGAGAAACATAATGAGCTATTAATGAAAAATCATGAAAGCCGACCAACTGGTTCTTGTCCATTCATTGAAGTGAATGAGACGAACTTCCATCAAGCTAAGCGTGGAAGAGGTCGTGGCCCAGTCATGGTCATGGCCGTGGTCGGGGAATAATCTCTAATCGTGTTAATAATAATGCACCGAAGAACCCTCCTCACCACCAGCAGTGAAAAAGGAAGGAACAAAAGCATGAAGCGGTGCAAGCAACAAATGCAGAATGCATGCTATAGATGTGGTGGAAAAGGGAACTGGTCACGTACCTGTCGTACGCCAAAGCACCTGGTTGAGATTTATCAAGCCTCCCTGAAGAAGACAGACAAAAATACTGAAGCAACTTTTATTTCTGAAGATAATTTAGACTTCATGCATTTGGATGTAGCTGATTACTTTGCACTCCCAGAAGGAGAAACAAGTCATGTAATCGTTGATGAATCTGTAGAAATGTAAATATTTTAATTTTTGTTGTTTGTAGTAGATAGTATGGTTATGTAATAAAATTTATTCTTTGATAATGATGTTCATTATAATATATTTTATTTATGTCATTTTGAAGAATATGGATAATCCTCAAATTATGTTCGGATCAAAGACCAATCATGAAGATATTTGTGTAATTGATAGTGGAACAACCCATGCCATATTCAAATATCAGAAATATTTTTCTTATTTGCATAAGGAAAAAGTAAATGTTTCTATAATTTCTGGTAATATAAGTTAGATTGAAGGCTCCGGAAGAGCTACTGTATTTCTGTCTAAGAGAACAAAACTTATTATAAGTAATGCATTATTCTCCTCCAAGTGCCGAAGAAACTTGTTGAGTTTTATATACATCCGCCGAAATGGAGATCATGTTGAGACAATAGATGAAATGAACGTGGAATATCTTTGTATTACAAAGAATATTTCTGGCCAGAAATGCATTGTAGAAAAGTTACCAACTTTATCTTCTCGCTTATACTATTCAAATATCAGTACAGTTGAAGCACACTCTATCGTAAACCAAAAATTTACTGATTCAAATACTTTTGTGCTTTGGCATGGCCGTTTGGGCCATTCTGGATCAATAATGATGAGACGAATTATTGAAAATTCAAGTGGGCATCAACTAAAGAACCTGAAGATTCTTACAAATGATGAATTTTCTTGTGATGCTTGTTATCAAGGCAAAATGATCACTAGACCATCGCCAATGAAGCTTGACATGGAATCCCCTGCCTTTTTAGAGCGTATACATGGGGATATATGTGGACCTATTCAGCCACCAAGTGGTTGTTTAGATATTTTATAGTCCTAATAGATGCATCTTCAAGATGGTCTCATGTGTGCCTACTATCATCTCGCAACCTGGCGTTTGCAAATCTATTACCCCAAATAATTCGATTAAGGGAACAATTCCCATATTATCCTATAAAGGCTATTCGCCTTTATAATGCTGGAGAATTCTCATCTCAAGCTTTTGATGATTATTTTCTATCAACTGGGATAAAAGTTGAACATCATGTAGCTTATGTTCATACTCAAAATGGCCTTGCAGAGTCATTTATTAAGCGACTGAAATTGATAGCAAGACCACTACTTATGAAAACAAAATTGCCCACTACAGTTTGGGGCCATGCTATCTTGCATGCAGTATCACTTATTCGTCTCAGACCGTCACATTATTATAAATATTCTTTGTCACAATTATTTTTTGGTCATGAACCAAATATTGCCATCTACGAATTTTTGGATGCGCTGTATATGTGCCAGTAGCACCACCACAGCGTAGTAAGATGGGCTCACAGAGAAGGTTAAGAATATATATTGGGTTTGAATCACCCTCTATTATTCGCTATCTTGAACCACTGACGGGAGATTTATTTACTGCTCGATTTGCAGATTGTCGATTTGATGAAACAAATTTCCCATAATTAGGGGGAGAGAAAAAGGAAATCAAAAGAGAAATTGTGTGAAAAGTTTCATCATTATCTCATTATGATCCACGTACCCCTATATGTAATCAGGATGTCCAGAAGATCATCCATTTGCAGAATATAGCAAATCAAATGCCAGACGCATTTACTGATTTGGAAATGATAACTAAGTCACATATCTCTGCAGAGAATGTGTCTATCTGAATTGATGTCCCAGCAGGACCATCTACTAGCATGATAGCTAGTAAAAACAAAGCACACCTGAAGCATGGTAGGCCTTTGGGTTCTAAGGATCGAAATCCTAGAAAAAGAAAATCGACAAATGATCAAAATAATACTATGAAGGGATCTCCTGAAGAGACCCAAGATCTGATTAGTTCTGAGATTCCTGGAGAAATCAATGAACCCGAGACTCAAGTGAGTGAGGAACTTTTATTAAGCTCTACTGGTGATGGGATTAATTTAAATCAATCTGAAATAGTGGTGGATAATATTTTTGCATATAATGTTGCACTAAACATTATTCAAGATAGTGAAGATCTTGAACTCCGATCTGTCAAAAAAGATCTGATTGAGCAAAATGGCAAGAGGAAATTCAATCGGAATTGAAGTCACTTGCTAAAAGAGAGGTCTTTGGACCAGTAATCCATGCACCTGCTGGTATAAAGCCAGTTGGTCATAAATGGGTTTTTGTGCGGAAAAGGAATGATAAAGATGAAGTTGAAAGATAAAAGGCTCGCCTTGTCTCACAAGTTCTCACAACGACCTGGAGTCGATTATGAAGAAACATATTCACCTGTTATGGATGCCATAACATTTCAATATCTCATCAGTTTAGCCTTACGTGAAAGGATTGAAATACATCTAATGGATGTGGTTACAACTTATCTATACGGGTCACTTGATAATGACATTTACATGAAAATCGCTGAAGGATTTAAAATGCCAGAAGCATATTCAAAATCTCAAGAAATGTACTCAATCAGATTACAAAGATCTTTGTACGGTTTAAAGCAATCTGGGCGCATGTGGTATAATCGCCTTAGTGAATATTTGCTGAAAGAGGGTTACATAAATGATGTTATTTGTCCATGTTTTTATAAAGAAAATGACTTCAGAATTTGTTATGTTTATGTTGATGAATAAATCTTGTTGGAACTCTAGAAGAGCTCCAAAAGGAAATTTAATATCTTAAGAAAGAATTTGAGATAAAAGATCTTGGGAAGACAAAACTTTGTCTTGGTCTACAAATTGAACATTTAGCAGACGAGATCTTTATCCATCAATCTGCCTATACAGAAAGAGTCTTAAAATTCTTTTACATGGACAAAACACACCCATTGAGTACACCAATGGTTGTTCGATCACTTGAAGTAAATAAGGATTTGTTCCGATCTCCAGAAGAGGATGAGGAAATCCTTTGTTCCGAAGTACCCTATCTTAGTGCAATTGGTGCACTAATGTATCTTAATAATGCTACAAGTCCTGACATAGAATTTTATGTTATCTATTAGCAAGATATAGTTCTTCTCCTACACGGAGATATTGGAACGGGATTAAGCATATATTGCAATATATAAAGGGAAATCTTGATATGGGTTTGTTTTATACTAACAAAGATAGTGCAGATCTTGTTGGTTATGCTGATGCAGGTTATTTATCTGATCCCCATAAAGCTATATCTCAAATTGGGTACGTGTTTACATGTGGAGGTACTGTCATATCATGGCTCTCCATAAAGAAATCTATTGTTGCTACTTCTTCAAATCATGCTGAGATAATAGCTATTCATGAAGCAAATAGGGAATGCGTATGGTTGAGATCAATAATTCATTTTATTCGAGAAAAATGTGGTTTGGAATGTGAGAAAAGACCCACAATTTTATACGAAGACAATGTTGCATGCATAGCCATTGAAGGGAGGATGTCACGACCCAACCTATAGGTCGCAACAGGCACCCGGTACCTTACTCAACTGAGCACCAACATAACATATCTTTCTTATTTTACTATCATGGGTAAAGGGGCCAAAAGGGCCATCATGAGATAACAAGAATAAAATATAAGTGCATGATAGACATAGGATGACCCAACATTATATAGAAACTTATACATGTGACATACGGGCCTATAAGGCTGACATGTTCATTTGTAAACTCAAAACATAGGCCGACAAGGCCATACAAGTATCCACATACATGACATCTGTCTACAAGCCTCTAAAACTACATAAATGTCATATAGGTCGGGACAGGGCCCCGCCATACCAGTCAATACATGTCCCAATCATACTGACCAAATAGGCAACTCCGGAGTAAGTGGAGTGCAGCAAACCTTCCGCTGAGCTGATAGCCTACTAGGAGGACTGGCAACTTGTCTATCGGGACCTGCGGGCATGAAACCCAGCATTTCCAGGCAAAAGGGACGTCAGTACGAATAAAGTACTGAGTATTTAAGGTAGAAAAACATAAATAAGAACAGTAATGTAAAGAGAGATATAGGAGATACAACTTGTAGCATCTGAGTGCCTCTAAGAGATAGTGACATGAAATGCGTGATACATATATATACATAATCTTTTAAAAACATCGACCTCTGTGGGCATCATCATCATCATATCGTACCCGGCCTCAAAGAGGACTCGGTAAAAACATACTCGGCCATCATAAGGCTCGGTAGAATCGTGCCCGATCACGTGGAGCTCGGTAAACCCAACTGATCAGTGGTTGCATAATAGGTGTCTTACCTGGCCGACTATAGCGCGGCTCAGTAGAGTAAAATAGATACTATATATAATGCATGCTGGACTCATTGAATCACGCTCTAAACCTTTTAGAGTGACGTAAGGTAGTTTCACCTTCGATTAACATTATGGACATCATACCATCAATATGAACTTCACTAGGACTCAAGGATCATACATACTTTCTTAGAATAACTTTGTAAGGATAGAACAACATGGACAACCTTAGTTGCTAGGAGTAGATTCATTATTAAATAGTGTATCGTTTACGTTCGTTTCACTTTAGATCATGCCAAAAGAAAGAAGGAAGTTCCTTAATATACCTTTGCAATATTCTCTCCAATCGTCAACAAAGCTCAATATGATCTTCTTACGTCCACAATGAGTAACCCGACTTCGCTGTCATCATATAAGCATTGTGACTTTCATATTTCAAAACCAATAATCTACAAGAAAACGGACATCACCTCCCCTGTTTTTACTACATCCCATATGTTACTAAAAGTCACCAAACAGCCCAAACAACAACAATATAATTCACAATAAACTCTCTGATTAGTTAAACAATCATTTTGAGAAGCAAGCTCGATCGGAATCCGTATAACCCATATCACCCCTTATAGACTTATTACATTAACTTAACAACATCATTAATATGATAATGAAGTAATTAATCAATTATTCCATCCTTATACCATATATTTATAACAAAGGAAACAATCCACAACTCCAACTTTCTTCAATTTGCAACTTAATTCACTAGTTCATGTCTAGTCCAACCATTTAACTTAATCAACATCAAGATAACCTTAAGCACCTGAAAGAACACAATACACATACCTCCTACATTAGCTTCAAGTTTAAATCCAAGTTATATTTAGCTTACAACAACCCTCAATGGAAATACAACACCATAGAAGTGACTTAAGCTAATCCAAGTATTATCTTCTAGTTTATTATCCTAACAACTTAACCAACATACAAGCAAGCTTAAGAACAATTAGTAGGAGTTTATACTCACCTTAGACAGTATAAACCACTTGAAATTTTTCCAAACACAGCCCACAATTATCCTCAATGACATTACAACACTATAGGTGTTGTATTCTCTTCTTGAATCAACTTTTGGTGTTCAAGTTGGAGTCTAAACACTTGTAGTTCACCTTGAAAATATAATATGTATGAAGGAGTGACTGATTATTACCTTAATCAACAAGAACCAGATGAGACCTAAGGTTATTTCACTTTGAAGAACCCTCCAAAACAGCCACAAGATGAAGAACTACGATCTAGTAAGCACCACAGGGTTTCTAGCGTTGGATTCATGTTTTTATCTTAGGTTTTCACCTTAGAATCATGTAGGAACCATTGGAGAGCATTTAGGAGGGTTTAGGAACTGCTTTTTGACGATAAAAATAAGTGAAAACTATTTATAATTGACTTAAATACAAGCTGGAGTTTACACCGACTTTGTGGGTCCCATGGGAGCCGCTTTGCGCAGTCTCGCAAAAACGGGAATATATCTCTACTCCGATGTCATATTGATGAACGGTTAAATGAGTTAGAAACTAGAATCGTAGATATTCAATTTGGTAGGTAGATCATCCCCTAATTCCAAGTATATTGGGATAAGATCTCAGCTACATTTGACCTAATTTTCAGCACATTATGAATGTAACTTGTGAAGACCTTTGCAAACTTTTGTTCCAAACTTGCTTGACTTCAAAATGTAGCACACGACTATCATACGGCAAAAATAACTCAAAGCAGAACCTCCTTATCATGTTAAGAACCATAGTCTCACCTTAAAGTACATGTTATAATATTCCAAACTTATCGACTTTCGACGAAACTTATTTTCTTCAATTGGTTTAGCTTCTAAGATTTCGAACCCTCTTGGTACTCGTTATTCATGATCTTAAATATTTGTAACCTCCAAGGTAACATGATTAGATTACTTTATATGCTTCCAAATATAATCTTATTTCTGAGCTTATATCAATTGACTTACGACGTATGCTCACGTACGAAAACATGGGGTGTAACAGAGGATTTACAAAAGGAGATAGAACGAAGCACATTTCACCCAAATTATTCCTTACACGATCTTCAGAAAAATGGTGACATTGATGTGCAACAAATCTGTTCAAGTGACAATCCAGCAGATTTATTCATGAACTCCTTGCCAACTTCAACTTTTGAGAAGATGATATACAAAATTGGAATGCGGAGACTCAAATATTTGAAACAAGGTTTTCATCAGGGGGAATAAAATACGTGATGCACTCTTTTTTTCTTATTAAGATTTTTTCCCACGGGGTTTTCCTTATAAGGTTTTTAATGAGGCACCTAGCAATGCATATTACTAAATATGTGTACTCTTTTTCCTTCACTAGAATTTTTCCCACGGGGTTTTTCCTAGTAAGGTTTTAATGAGGCACATTATCTTTAATGAACATCCAAGGGGGAGTGTGATGAAACTAATATATTGTGGATGTCTATTTATTACTCCGTTGTAGATAATCTTCCTGAAGAAGATTATCCATTTAGTACACTGTTGAAGTTTATCTACAAACAGCTGATGCATGCAGGTTGCAAGCAACTCAATAAAATGATTTGCAGAAGCTATTAAACAGGCAGATTACAAGAAGCTTACAAGCAGCTGAAGAAAAGTCTCGCAGCTGCTTCCTGAAAAGCCTCGCAGCTGCTTCCTTTCTTCTATAAATAGAGGAATTTTTAGTTCATTATGTACATCAGTTTGAAAGTTCAATAATATATCAGTTTCTCTCTATACTTGTCTTTAATTTATTTATTTTACAGTCGTTATTTTATAACAAAATGGTATACTTGAGCTTTATTCCAAAAATAGAAAATTAATTTATAGTTATGGCATATTTTAAAATCTCATACGTTTAATTTCCCATATGTTTTAAAAGATTTATTAATTAAGGAATCATTAATAAAGGGATGGATCATTAATGTATTTTTGTTATAAAATAATGACTGTAAAGTAAATAAACTGAAGACAAGTATAGAGAGAAACTGATATAATATTCAACTTTCAAACCGATGTCGATAATGAACTGAATCTCCTCTATTTATAGAAGAAGGAAGTTGGTGTGTAAGCTGCTACTGCAAGCTGTTGTGTAAGCTGCTTGTAAGTTATTTGTAAGCTACTACTGCAAGCTGCTTGTAAGTTGCTTGTAAGCTGCTACTGTACCGGATGTAGATAATATTCTAATGGGGGTAATATTTATCCATAACGGAGTACTAAAATGATAAGCTTCTCCAGGAAGCTTATTTCCTACAAAATAGATAAACATATTTACGGCGGAGTCCCATATGGATAAGCTTCTCCAGGAAGTTTATGAACATCCATAATATAATAAATATTTATAACACTCCCCCTTGGATGTTCATTAAAGATAATGTGCCTCGTCAAAACCTTACTAGGAAAAACCGAGTGGGAAAAATCCTAGTGAAGGAAAAAGAGTACACATATTTAGTAATACGCATTTCCAGCTGCCTCATTAAAAACCTTACAAGAAAAATCTCATGGGAAAAAGCTTAGTAAGAAAAAAAGAATGCAGCGCGTATTTCACTCCCCCTGATGAAAATCTTGTTTCAAATATTTGAGTCTCCACATTCCAATATTATATACCATCTTCTCAAAAGTTGAAGTTGGCAAAGATTTAGTGAACAAATCTGTCAGATTGTCACTTGAACGGATTTGTTGCACATCAATGTCACTATATTTATGAAGATCATGTGTGTAGAATAATTTTAGTGAAATGTGTTTCGTTCTATCTCCTTTTATAAATCCTCCCTTCAATTGGGCTATGCATGCAGCATTATCTTCATATAAAATTGTGGATCCTTTATCACATTTCAAACCATATTTTTCTTGAATAAAATGAATCACTGATCTCAACCATATACATTTCCTACTTGCTTTATGAATAGCCATTATCTCAGGATGATTTGAAGAAGTAGTCGCAATAGATTGCTTTGTGAAGATATGACAGTACCTCCACATGTAAACACATACCAGATTTAAGATCGAGCTTTATGGGGATCAGATAAATAACCTGCACTTGCATAACCAATACGATCTGCACCACCTTTGTTAGCGTTAGCAAGATACATAAGTGCACCAATTGCACTGAGATAGAGTATTTTAGGACCAAGGAGTTTCTCATCCTCTTCTAGAGGTCGGAATAGATCCTTATTCACTTCAAGTGATCGAACAATCATTGGTGTACTCAATGAGTACGCTTTGTCCATGTAAAAGCATTTTAAGGCCCTTTCTGTATAGGTAAATTGATAGATAAAGATCCCGTCTGCTAAATATTCAATTTGCAGACTAAGACAAAGTTTTGTGTTTCCAAGAACTTTTATCTCAAATTCTTTCTTAAGATATTCAATTGCCTTTTGGAGCTCTTCTGGAGTTCCAAAAAGATTAACAAATTTTGATGACATCTTCATTATAAAAATACCTGGACAAATAACATCACTTACCTAACCTTCTTTCAGCAAATATTCACCGAGGTGATTATACCACATGCGCCCAGATTCCTTTAAACTGTACAAATACCTTTGTAATCTGATTGAATACATTTCTCGAGACTTTGAAATATATGCTTCAGGCATTTTAAATTCTTCAAGATCTTCATATAGAATTAGTCAAATGTGCCATATAGGTTATGACTTACATTTAAATGGCATGACATCTTCAGGTGTCTGGACTACAAGTTTGATCCTCTCAATCCTTTACAATATTATGCACTATATTATATCAAAGATATCGTCGACGATCATATCGTATCAGTTGCCAAGCGACATAACTTGTTGAGATCTCATAATTTTCTTTATTTTCAGGTACCTTTAGTTTCTTCTGGAGTTTCATGAAATGTTATGTCGTGGGTTCTTCTAGAGCTTATTTCCTCCTTATTATGATCATTTTGATCATTTGCTCCTATCCTTTTCAAGGATCGTTACCTTTGGAACCGATTGGTCTACCACGCTTCATGCGTACAGTAAACACCATCCTTCAGGGACATTAATTTTAATAGGAGCATTTGCAGCTGAAATATGATATTTAATTTTGGATCAGCAAATGCTTCTGACATTTGACTTGAATTATCTTCTGAGTGAGGATTATGCTAATGATAATTCGATTCATATAGCATATTTTTCAGCTTTTTATTTCATCCCCCAAATGTTAGAAAAACTAACATATATCCCCAATATTCCTTGGGAAACATATCTTTGTGCATTGTGGTAGAGAAATTAATCATATACCACACATCAAACGATAGTAAAAATATTTGGTTTCTGATCCTAAACCAGTTGTGAGGGGAGGACTTATCATATATTATTGGTCTGATGCAACAAGTGTTTCTATATGCAATTTAGAAAATCTTAGACCAACACATGAGGCTTTGTTCTCATCATCGATAGGTTAGCCATTAATATGAGGTATTCAATGCTAAACTAGCTTGGATATACACCAACATCATCAAGATGAACTATCTTGATTTCATAATCTGAAAATTATGCTCTTAATTGATAAAAGAAATTTCAAATGTCAAGCTGCAGGTTGACAATAAACGCATGTGTAACCATCTCATATATGCATCTATAAGTGGTTCACATGATAGGTGAATGAGCCCATATTCACTTTTCATATATTTCAGAATTCGGGGGTTTTAGTCCCAACTTTAGCTGGTATAATCAATTTATTTTGAGAATAAGCAATACAAGAGAATTCTTGAAGAATCTTCTAGTTCTTCAATATATGCTTATTTGAATTCTCAAATAGCTCATTTTAAAAATGGAAAATGATAACTTCATGTCTATCATGGCATGTGCTATCTCTTAGTAAACTTCTGATTTACTATAGCATAAACTTTTGCATTAGTAAACTTCTGATTTACTGTGGCTACTTTTGTGTTAGCAAATTTCTGATTTACTGTAGCTACTTTTGCCTCAGTAAAACTTATGGTTTACTGTGACTGCTTTTGTATTAGTAAACTTCTAGTTTACTATGATACATGATGTAGTACAAATTGAAGAATAAGGCGGGTAACTTCTCACATACATATTATTTTACCCCCTATGATTGTGGAAACATGAAGATTTTCAATCTTCCAACCATTTGTAGTCTCAATATGATAGCCATTTGTATTAGTAAACTTCTAGTTTACTATGATACATGATGTAGTACAAATTGAAGAATAAGGCGGGTAACTTCTCACATACATATTATTTTACCCCCTATGATTGTGGAAACATGAAGATTTTCAATCTTCCAACCATTTGTAGTCTCAATATGATAGCCATTTGTATTAGTAAACTTCTAGTTTACTATGATACATGATGTAGTACAAATTGAAGAATAAGGCGGGTAACTTCTCACATACATATTATTTTACCCCCTATGATTGTGGAAACATGAAGATTTTCAATCTTCCAACCATTTGTAGTCTCAATATGATAGCCATTTGTATTAGTAAACTTCAGATTTACTACAACATATTAATCATATAATATGAATGTCATATTTGTATATAAACTCTTCTAGAGCCTTCATTTATTATCCACAATCTAATATTTATCAGTCACTACTGGTGTCATGTGTTCTAGACAAATATTAGTAAACTTCAGGTTTACTACAACATATTAATCATATAATATGAATGCAATATTTGTATATAAACTCTTCTAGAGTCTTCATTTATTATCCACAATCTAATATTTATCAGTCACTACTGGTGTCATGTGTTCTAAGACAAATAATTAGCTCTTCAAGAGTTGTTGATACATTTTGTACTATCAAATATTGCTCAGACACTTCTGGTATCGTGAGAGAAAATCATAATCAAATAAACAATATAAAGCTAATTCTAAATTTATAAATGACGAAAATAATTATAATATTTCTAGCACTAACTTTGTGACAAATATCTCCTTCAAGGAGAAATACCATTAACATCTGAAAATTTGGTATTAATGCGGCAACCACATAGTCATTGCATCTTTTAAGGAAAAATGCACGAGTTGCTATTTCCTTCAGGGAACTCAATAACTAACCATAATATATTAATGTGGTTGCAGTAGAAAGCATTCTACAAGAATGCATTTGCCTTAGAATGATAATAAAATTATCCAAGATGTTTTACGTACAACAGGTACGTGCGACAATGATTTTATGCCACAAAATAAAATTTATATCCTCTGTTATTCTAGCTCTTCAGGAGGTGAGTTGTGGTATTTCTTCATTCACTCCAGGGAATGAAAATGTGCTTCAAAAATAATTTTGAATAGCCCATTATTTTGGTTAAGTACAGAAAGACACAGTCATAGTATTTTCCTACTTCAGGAGAAAAATTCANTTTTATGCCACAAAATAATATTTATATCCTCTGTTATTCTAGCTCTTCAGGAGGTGAGTTGTGGTATTTCTTCATTCACTCCAGGGAATGAAAATGTGCTTCAAAAATAACTTTGAATAGCCCATTATTTTGTTTAAGCATAGAAAGACACAGTTTCATAATATTTTCCTACTTCAGGAGAAAAATTCAATTGTTTTACTACTCCAGGAGCAAATTCAAAATACGAAATATTGAGTATATATATTCTCTCAATCATATTACCTCTTCTGGAGGTGAATAGTAATATATTCACATTAAGAGCACGTTCATATTTACAAGCTTTATTAATATCGTCACATTCACTTCATGGAATGGATTAATATTATATAAAGTTCTCTTCCTTCAAGAGATGTAGCATAATTATCTGAACGCGCAATAACCACATTAAATTGTGATGGCGTCTGACCTCTTTTAATATATTTGCTACTTCAGGAGAAAATTTAGGTATGTATGTAATAGAGAGAAATTTTCTCTAACTTATCTTCATTGTAACGATAGCAAGTCTAAATTATCACTTCTGGTGGTCATAAGTATATACCACTTCTGGTGGTTAACAAAATTTTGTTACAATGAGATATACGAAACATCCAACCACTTCTGGTGATCGTACGTTTCTTATGAATTCTGCTGGAGTTCAAGCGATGCTCTACAGGAGCAAATTTGATGTCTCTTTGCAATTTTGTTCTTCGGGAACAAATTTGAGGCATAAATTGTCAAATGAACCAATTATGCTCCTTAGGGCAAATGAACAAAAATCATATTGTTAGTAGCAAAAAAAAAATGAATGTCTGATATGTAGGAAGTACTAACCTTTTGAGTAGAACTCTTAATTATGGCGATTGGATCTGATTTATATCCATAAACTTTTGCAAACTCAACTCAACAAATAGTTAGTATTCAACAATATATGAAAGTGCAAAAATTAATGTCACAAGTCCTTTGCTACAAACCTACTTCAAGACAGCAAAGCAGCAAGGGAAAATAATTTGTCGTTCATAAAGACAAAGTGATATAGTAAAACCTTTAAGCCAAACATGGAAGTATTTACATGCTTACTTTGCTAATATGGAAATAAAATACTGACGCCAAAGAAATATCAATAGTTCAAACCACTGTAAAAAGGGTAGAAATCCATAAATATAACAGTTTGATCTTACTTACAGGGAGAACCGATGCCTTTGGACGAGGATAACTATAATAATACATCTTTCAAAGTAAGTGCTCAAGGCAGAGTCTCGTGCTGATAACGTGTTATAAAATAACGATTGTAAAGTAAATAAACCAAAGACTAGTATAGAGAGAGTGCGTGTGATATATTATTCAACTTTCAAACTGATGTCGATAATAAACTGAAATCTCCTTTATTTATAGAAAAAGGAAGTTGTTGTGTAAGTTGCTACTGCAGGCTGCTGTGTAAGTTGCTTGTACGCTGCTACTGCAAGCTGCTTGTAAGTTGCTTATAAACTGTTATTGTACCAGATGTAGATAATCTTCTACCGGGGGTAGTGTTGATCCATAACAGAATACCGAAATGATAAGCTTCTTCAGAAAGCTTATTTCCAATAGAATACCAAATAGATAAACATATTTACCGCAGAGTCCCATATGAATAAGCTTCTCCAGAAAGCTTATGAACATCCGTAATATAATATATATTTATAACAATTCTCATTTATTCCCCTGAAAACGTAATGCTCTCTCCTCCCTTCATACGGGCTACTCCATTCTCTCTCTCGCCTCTCATCTTCCATCTTCATCTTTTACAACTTGACCATAATGGCTCCTTCATTATTTCATAAATATATAATGAATTTATGTTATGTATTTTTATTTATTCCATAAATATACCAAGAATATGTTCTAGCTAGAACAAACATGCACAAACACATATACATTATATCATTATTATATTATTTATATAATAATTTTCTTAATTAGATATGCTATATGCCAAAATTATTTCATTAATGTAAAATGAATATATTATATACCATAAATACTCCTTGTATAATTAATAATGTCTTTTAGATCTCGCTTGCTATATAAATCAAAATTATGGTTCATATATTACCATGTAGTTTTTGGGGATTATAGGATTTGGTATTTTTAATTTATATTTATCTTGGTTCATACTTAAATACATATTACACCATAACTATACAATCTATAACCATTAGAATATCGAATTTCCTTACGATAAGAAGGTTATTATAGCAAGAGGCATATTTTTGGAAGACAGGAAAAAAGGAAAAAAAGAAAGAAAAAAAGATGAAAGAGAACTAGAGTTATTCTCATATGAAAGAGGGATGAAACAAATTTGAATAGCTGCTATTCTCATGTGAACATTCCAGTAGCTGCCTTTTATTATTTACCTTTTACTTTTTACCAAGCCTTCATTCATTATAATTTTGCTCAAAGTGATGAATTTACTCTAATAAGACGAGTACCGTAAATATAGTATAATCCATAATAATTTTTAAGAAATTATGTTTGTATATACAGTGTATTTTTATATTGTAGGATGTGATATTTTAACTTAAATAACAAGTATGTTTAATTTATATACTTTGATTCGCACTTATATAATCATTATAAATATGATTATACCATGAGTATACAATATATATAGCAACAACAACAACAACAACAACATATCCGGTATTATCCCACACCCTTGGTCTGGGAGGGTAGTGTGTACGCAGATCTTACCCCTACCTTATGAGGATAGAGAGGTTGTTTCTAATAGACCCTCGACTCAGGAAAGCATAAGCACTACATTAATGAAATTATAGACAAGAAGGGACAGTACCAAAAAGTCATATAAAAGCATAATAAAAACAACAAGATAGTAAGGTGATCAATAATGAAAGAAAACAACGGTTAGTCATAAAAACCTACTACCAACAGAAAGCGATATTGTGTGTCAATACTACTGTTATGAACACTCTAGACTACCTACTCTACTACCCTAATCCTAGACCTCCATACCTTCCTATCAAGGGTCATGTCCTCGATCAGCTGAAGTTGCGCCATGTATTGTCTAATCACCTCTCCCCACCTCTTCTTAGACCTACCTCTACCTTTTCGTAGGCCCTCCAACATAATCCTCTCACACCTCCTCACCGGGACGTCTGTGCTCTTCCTCCTCACATGACCAAACCACTTAAGTCACGTTTCCCGCATCTTGTTGTCAATAGGGGTCACACCCGCCTTGTCGCGAATAACCTTATTACTAGTTCTATCTAACCTGGTATGCCCGCATATCCATCTCAACATCCTCATCTCTACTAATTCATCTTCTGAACATGAACGATCTTGACTAGCCAGCACCCAGCCCCATACAACATTGTTGGTTTGACCACCACTAAGTATAACTTACCCTTAAATTTTGGTGGCACCTTCTTGTCACACAAAACACCGGAAGCGAGTCTTCATTTTATCCATCCCCTCCCCCCCCAATACAATATGTAACATCTTCATCAATCTCCCCAACCCCTTGAATAATAGACCAAGGTACTTAAAACTCCCTCTCCTAGGGATGACCTGCGAGTCCAGCCTCACCTCACCTCCCCTTCCCCTCCTTGAGTCTCGCCACTAAACTTACACTCCAAGTCTTCTGTCTTGGTCCTGCTCAACTTGAAACCTTTAGATTCTAGGGCCTGCCTCCATACCTCGAATTGCGCGTTCACACTGTCTCGCGTCTCGTCAATCAATACAATATCATCTACAAATAGCATGCACCACGACACCTCTGCTTGGATGTGGCGCCTCAATACGTCCATCACCAGAGCAAACAAAAATGGTTGAGTGCCGACCGGTGATGCAACCCCATCATAACCAGAAAATAGTCTGAGTCCCCACTGATTGTCCTCACTCGGGTCTTTACTCCATCATACATGTCCTTAGTCAACCTAACATAGGCAACATGTACACATCTAGCCTCCAAACATCTCCACAAAATCTCCCTCAAAATTTTATTGTACATTTTTTCTAAGTCGATGAACACTATATGTAAATCCTTCTTTCTAATATATAGCATGTATATTTAATTCTATATATCTTTAAATTCACACTTAAATACACATTATATTACTATTTATACAATGTTTATAACATAACACAGTTAATATATGCAACAATGGATAACGCATATAAACATAGACAAATACTATAGCCATATACAAGTGTCCATTGTGCCAAAAGCAACAAGGGGATCTAATCCCTTTTATTGGATATTAGTAGATAAAATAGGAAAATGGTTAATGGAATTGAGTGGGCGAGATATGCGGATACCTTTGTTATGGCTTGGATCAATTAACAACTAACTAAGAAATTAGAAGAATTAAAAATCGAAATTGTAGCTCTTATTCAATATCAATGAAATGTGCACACCACTATTACATGCAGTAACTGAGATGAATAATGAGAACTAGAAGAATTAGAGAAGAAGATTCTAGAAGAAAGAGAAGAGAGAGGAAGGTGGTTAAGGACGTAACAGAATTAACAGAAAATTGCCTGCCTTTCCCTACCTAACTCCTAGTATTTATTCTCATTAAGATTGGGCTGAATAAGTGGTTGATAATATTTGGCCTCCCGCTTTAGCCCATTTCTCCTTTCCGTCTCCAGCGGTCCATTCCACTCTAACGTGTCTTCTTATTAATTTTCTACTCTTACCTACCTCCGATCACTTTCCCAGTTCTTAAAATTCTCCATCCCTTCGAGAATGACCTTGTCCTCAAGGTCGATGTTGAGCCACAAAATCAAGGAAGTGATGCTTGATATACCCCCAATCTTCCCATGTAGCATCCTCTTCCCTAAGATTTGCCCACTGAACCAACACTTTAACTCTCACGCCATTATCAATCTTCACCATTTTTTGTTGTAATATGGCCAATGGTTGATCAGCACCCGGCTGTCTGTGTCACACGCTGGTGGCTGAAGCTAAGGCTCGATAGTTGGAGCAATTATCTTCTTGAGCTGCGAGACGTGGAAGACCGGATGAAGCTGAGATCCTTCAGGAAGCTCTAAGAGGTATCAAGATCTTGTAAGGACCATAATAACGAGCACATAACTTAACATTTCTACAAACCTCGATAGATGATTTTGTACAACTATAGCTTAAGATAGACCTGATCCCCGACCTCTTGGGTTCTTTCCGATCTAAATTTTTCCGCAAAAAATTTCCTGCGTGAATGTGCTCGAGTTAGGTTGTCCTTAAGTGTCGGCACCATGTGTTGTCGTTGGGATAAACTTACACCTGCCACAGCTTGTCCAAAACATGGTAATGAACCCATTGGTAGTTGAAGTGGTGCATACCCATATAAGGCTTCAAAAGGTGTGACCTTTATAGAATGATGGTAGTTGGTTTTGTACCACCACTCTGCCATGTGAAGCCACTTAAACCAATGCATAGGGTTGTCAAAAAACCATAGCCTTGAGATAAATTTCCATACACGTGTTGAGTCTCTCAGTTTGGCCATCATTCTGAGGGCGATAAGCTACACTCAAATTGAGCTTGGTTCCCATGGATCTAAAAAGATGTTGCCAAAAGTTTCTAGTGAAGACTAGATCCCCGTCTGACCCTATGGACCTAGGAATACCATATAGTCTATAGATTTCCTTGAGAAATAATTCTGCTACATCTTGTGCGGTAAAGGGGTGTTTAAGAGGAATGAAATGACCATACCTAGTGAACTTGTCAACTACCACCAAAACTGCATTCTTCTTATTTGAAGTAGGTAATCCTTATACAAAATCCGTGGAAATGTCCTGCTTCAGGAATAGGAAGGGGTTGTAGTAACCCAGGATAGTGAACATTCTCCGATTTCACCATTTATGTCATAGTCACTAACCTATTTAAAATTGTCTAACTTCATTTTTGGCCAGTAAAAGATCATCTGTAAACTCTTATAAGTACCATGTTTCCCTGAGTGACCTCCCAGTGGTGACTAATGCAATGCTTTCCACACCTTTCTTCTCAATGTATTACCCTTTCCTATATAAATCTTCTGTTTTTACTTGATTATTCCCTGATGTAGTGTGTAGTCAGAATTACCATGAGGTGTTATTATTAGCTAAAAGCTGAGTAGCCACAAGATCATTTTCGTAGGATTGGCTAACTTTTTCTAGCCAAGCAGGCTGTGTAGTAGAAATAGCCAATAAGGTAGAACTAGCAGTTTCTTCTTGTCTCCTGGAAAGAGCATCAGCTGCTCTATTTTTAGAATCCCTTTTGTACTGAATTTCATAGTCAAGCCCCAAGATCTTTGTGAAACCTTTATTTTGTAGTAATGTAGTGACCTTCTGCTCTAATAGGTATTTTAGGCTCTTGTCACGACCCAATTTCGGAGTCGTGATGGCGCATGTCGTGGAACCAAGCAAGCCGCCCTTTTTAACTAAGCTAAATTCAATTTCTAGTAAGAATACGATTTTTAAACAAAATTATTGATAATACTAAGAGTCTGAAGTTTAAAAAAAATATTTGAAACAAAAATTTAAAATTTCCAACCCTGGATCCGATGTCACTCAGTCATGAGCTACTATAACATAAAGCAAAGAAACGGAGAAATGGAAAACATTGTCTCAAAATAAAGAACAACAGGTAGAATAAGAAAGAGAAGACGAGGTCGCGATCGCCAGCTGCTACCTCGACAACTCCAATGAAAACTCTGACAGCTGCTCAATATCCACTATCGGGTCCCGATGTACCTGGATCTACACACAAGGTGCAGTGGTTAACATGAGTACACCAACTAAGAAGTAACGAACCCAAACTATGGGCTGAGAGGTAGTGACGGACAAAATCTCAGAAATTACAATAAACAATATAAATAAATTAGACATGCTAACAGTTTATCATAATGAGTAAATATGCCAAGTATGTCAGTATACTTCACATGCCATCATGAAAATATATGTATGAAACCAGTGTGGATATGCACATAGTGCTCACAACCCTCACACAGAAGCCCACTCAGTACCGTATATGGCTCTCAGGCCCAGGGGAAAGTCCATCCCGGAATGTACATAATCATTGGTGACCGTAGTCACTCTGTACTGAGGAAAAAGACCAATCCAGCCCCACGGAGAAAGTCCATCTCCGGAATACAACACTTGAACAAGATCCATGTCTAGGGACAATCCATCTCTCACATAACATCCACTTCGGACACGATCCATGCCCAGGGAAGATCCATCCCTCACATAACATCAGCTTCGGACAAGATCCATGTCTAGGGAAGATACATCCCTCATCATCAATGCGCTCACTGGGGGTGTAAAGACTCCAGAGGGGCCCTAGTGGCCCAAAAGCTATATCAAGCCAATGAAGGCGTGATTTAATATCGCTACGGTGTGCAGTCCGATCTCATAATTGTCTCAATAACAGGCTCTCGGCCTCACTCAGTCATTGCTCTTCAGTCTCACTCACATGGATCACAGATGCATCCATCAACCTGAAACAATAATAACTATGCATATAATTAACAATATTGAGACTGAGATATGAAGTGATATGCTATAACAGGACTGAGTATATGAAATCAAATAATCACAAAATGAGACAATAATATACGACCACTCGGGTCTCAGCATTTTTGGCGTGAAGCCTAGCATTTATACTTAACATGATTTCTAACATGTTCACAATTACCACATTAATAGAAGCACATATATCATCATAGAATAATCACTAAGCAGTGCCATGGGATAAGCCAGTCCACAAATACTTGGTGCACGCCCATACGCCTGTCACTTGGTATGCGTGTCACCTCAATTATAGTCATAAATCATTTAGCTCGGGGTTTCGAACCCTCAGAACCAAGTTTGGAAATGTTACTTACCTCAAAACTAGTTAAAATACTATTCTGCAACGCCTTTGCCTCTAAATCCGGCCTCTGAATGCTCCAAATCTACCAAGTTCAGATTTTTGTCATCAAATTATGCTTAAGGAATGAATTCCAATTGAAAAGTACCAAATTTAGCTCAAAACCCGAAATTAGCCAAAACCCGACCCCTGGGACCGCATCTAGGAACTCAAAAATTTTTATACCAAAATGTTCTTCATCATCTCACGAGTTCGTACATATAAAGAATGCTAAAATCGGAGTTCGTTTGACTCCTCAAATTGATCCCTAAAGGTCTCATAATCTCAAGCCCTAACCCCACCTTTTTCTACTGATTTTCATGGATTAAACACTGATATTATGTTCCTTAATCACCTATAATCAAGTTTTAGGGTCCAAAATACTTACCTCAACGAAGAACATTGATTTCCCCTCTTCAAAATCGCCTCAAAAGCTCTCTTCCCGTACAAAAATGGTGGAAAAGTGGGTTATGGTCGCGGATTAATTTAATATAACTGCCCAGGGTTTTATAAAATACCATGCGCGATCGCATGCACCCAGGCACGTTCGCACAGTTCCTTTCTCGCTCCCTCACACGATCGCACTACCTATTTCGTCCTTGTCCAGCCACGCGCCCAACACAGTGTGGTCGCACCTTCCTTCACGCGATCGCACTGCCTTCTCTCCCTCTACTCCGCGATCGCACCTCTTCACCTGGGATCGCACAGAACAATTTCCTGGGCCTCACCAACTGACCTATGTGATCGCATAAGACACCCCGCAATTGCATAAAGGAAAATCCTACCTGCAACACACCAGCAAAAACAACAGTTCTTCTAAGGCTAAAAATGCCCGTTAACCACCCGAAATCAATCCTGAGCCCCTCGGGAACCCAACCAAATTTACCAACACATCATAAATGATCATTCAAACTTAGTTGTATTCTCAAAACACTAAAAATAACATCAAAACACCAAAATCGCATTGGATTCAAGCCTAAGAACTTTGAAATTTCTTAAATCCACCAACGATGCCGAAACTATCCAAAACAACTCCGATTGACCTGAAATTTTGCAGACATATCCAAAATGACATTACGAACCTTTTCCAACTGTTGGAATTCCATTCCGACCCCGATAGCGTAATTTCCACTGCTGACCAAAAAATACCAAACACTAACTTTCGTCAATTCAAGCCTAATTCTACACCGGTCCTCACAAAAATATTCCGAACACACTCCTAAGTCCCAAATCACCTAACGAAGCTATCCGAGCCATAAAATCCGCATTTTGAGGTCATTTACCAATAAGTCAACTCTCAGTTGACTTTTTCAACTCTAAGGCTATTTATAAAGACTTAGTGACTAAATTCTCATTATAATTATTCCGATTCCGAGCCTACCAACTCTAACACATCAAGAACGGTTTAAACAAGCTATGACGGGGAAGTAACAGTAAATATAAATGCAGATTTTACGTAACGACCGATCGGGTCGTTATATTCTCCCCCTCTTAAACAAATGTTCTTCCTCGAACCTGCCAAGAGTTGTTCCAAAAGCCATCAAACCGCCGAACAACCTTACCATGCACATACCCCGGGGGAGACCCCACGTCACCCTACCCCGCTTCGATCTAATAATGCAACACATTCGAATGCCACTATATCCAACCTAATCCCTACGCCTTAGAACCCAAATTCCACGTCAGAACTTATCTACAAGATCAGAATCATGCCTCCACACACCATATACACCTGAACCAAATCACACGAATCTGAAAGAACCCAACTCCTACATCCAAACTCTATGATACCCAGCTACTTTGCCTTAATCAACTCCTCTAGACGACCAAAACAGAACTGCACCATGTGTTCCTAAAACCAATGAATCGTCGCTCCCCGAAGTAGGGACGGGTAACCCCTAGATCATCCTGGAGCACAGACAAACCCAATAGCCATTAACTGACACCCTCACAATAGCTCTATAGAGTCAAATAATCTGATTCGGTGCAAAACACCTACATCAAGTCATACCTAAAAGTATCATTAGCTATCTGATCAATCATTCATGATAGAATAAATTTGCACGATAGAGTAGAAATAAAAATGGAGTTTTTTCCTAACTCAATAGCCTCTGAGAGATAAGTACAGACATCTCCGTACCGATCCTTCAGACTCTACTAAGCTTGTTCATGAATTGTGAGACCTAAGAAACCTAGTGCTCTGATACCAACTTGTCACGGCCCAAATTTCTAACCTTAGGGATCGTGATGATGTCTAACACCACACTTTCTAGGCAATCCAATGTTAGAATTTGAGTAGCTAACTTCCTTTGATTATCTTCTTAAACGTCAATAAATAAATCTAACGTAAACTTAATTTAAATGATTTTCAATGATAAAATAATAAATAATTGAATAAAAATGAACCATAAACTAATTATATAAATAACTCTAAGATTACCCAGGGTCTGGTGTCACAATTCATGAACTACTAAAGAATACTACAAATACTGGACCGAGAGAAATAACGTAACTGTTCTGAATAAAATAAAACAGCGTTTATGGAAATAGGAGAAGACTCTCGGGATCTGCGAACGCCGACAAATATACCTCGTGTCTCCGAGTAAATGAATAGCCGCTCTAAATATCTCTACTGCTGGTCGATACCTGGATCTGCACAAAAGAGTGCAGAGTGTAGTATCAGTACAACCGACCCCATGTACTGAGTAAGTGTCGAGCCTAACCTCGATGAAGTAGTGACGAGGCTACGGCGGGGCATTAACAACATATAACCTTTGACAATAATATATACTATAACGCAATAAAACAATTCTACACGAACAAGAAAGATATAACTGAGACAATAAATATAAAGCAAGAAGGAAATCTAAACAAATAATTAAGTACTACAACAACAATAAAATAACTCAGCCGTCTTTTCCAGGCCTCAGCTATAACCAACTCTCAAATAATTTCAAAGGTTCCAAACTTTAACTTTAGATAAAAGTAGTGCTAAAATATGAAAAATAGTAATATAAAATAGTAAGTTTTCAGATCTTTGTTTTTCTTTAAAAATCAGTAAAAATATAAATGTCCTCCCTTATCGCTCCTTGTTGCGGCGTGCAACCCGTTCCCACCTGTCTACCCTTATTGCTCCTCCCTATAAATATATCACCCTTATTACTCCTGTTGCGGCGTGCAACCCGATCCCACCTGTCCACCCTTATCACTCCTTGTTGCGGCGTGCAATTTGCTCCCACCGGGCATATCATATCAGTTTATTTATGAGACTTTCACAATTCAGGCCAAACCTTTCACAATACTTTTATTTCCACAATTTCAAACAGAAAACCGTATAGATCGTAAGCTTTAACCAATATCATTTCACAATAAAACCAACCAGAATATATATAAACACCGTAACGCTGTCAACCCAGCTCAGTCTTTATGTACCATGATAAAAATCAAAAGAACAACCAACACTTTTAATACACTTGCCACAACAATTGACAACAATCAATTGAAACCCAACAACCACGTAAACCTCAACAATCATAAAACAGTTAAACTGCATTCCTCATCACTTCCTCAATATTATCAACAATGGAACCAACAGGAACATATACATATATATAATTTGTAAAAACAATACCAAACCGCTCAACCGTTTTGTACCACAAGGAATCCAGCTAAAACAACTAATACTCTTTTCAAAATAACCACAACAATATCTAACAATAAAATAACAAGACCAAGTAGTTATAGAAACAATAATGGACATAGAACAATTAAGACAAGAATCAATTAAGTTGGGAACGGGATTGGGTGGTGCATAGATACTCGTCACCTCACCTATACACCACGCCCATGCATTTCATATAGCAAGCAAGTGCGGATTCCTATTCCCTCAAGTCAAAGTTAGATCAAACACTTACCTCAATTTCGCAGGTCACTCACTGCTCAATTATTTCTTTTCCTTTTGAATTCACCTCTAACTTGCTCGAATCTAATCACAATTAAATTAATATCATTAACTAATGCTAAAGGAACTAACTTTAGTGAAAAATATAATTTTTCCTAAGTTTTCTAAAAAAATGAAAACCCGACCCCGGGCCCGCTTGGTATAAACTCGGGGTTCGGACCAAATTACGTTTACCCATTCACCCACGAACCGAAATATACAATTAATTTTGAAATCCGACTTCAGTTCGAGGTAAAGATTCGATTTTTATAAAATTCCCTAATTCTACCCAAACCCTCAATTTTACCATGAAAATTCTTAGTTTTTGATTTAAAAGTGATAAAAAACAATGGGTAATTGAAAGAGTAAAGTTTATAATTGATTACCTATGACTTGGGGATGATATTTGGTGAAGAAATTTGTTCTTAGGGCTGTGGGGTTCGTAAATTTGAAGAAGAAGAAGTCTGCTCGTTTTATATTTATTTTTTGCCAGCTATTCTGCCTCGTTTTTCATGCGAAACAATCCCAAAACTCGATTTTTATGTATCCAATGGATTTTTTGTAAAATTCTAGTCAAGTTAGGCTTTTGAATCACTCAATTTGGCCTTATAATGAAGGAGATATGTAGGTTTTATTATTTGCAATTTGTGCAGATTTTTAATGCACCGTCAGAGTAATTTCGTAATTAATCTGAAAAATCTGGCAACCTTAGTAAAATGCCCATAAAACCCTCATACGATGTCCAAATTCGATGATTCTTTTTGCTACGGGTCCGTAATTATGATACGGATCTAATACGTCATTCAAAGTAGAAATCGGAGCTCATTTGTTTAATATGATATCATTTATGCCTGAAGAAACGACGTCGAAGCATAAGAAAGAACGAGCGCAACACAACTCAAACCTATTTGAAACTCACCCGAGCCCTCGAGGCTCTAAATCAAACATGCACACAAGTCTAAAAGTATCATACGGACTTGCTCGTGCGATCAAATCATGAAAATAACATGTAAAACAACGAATTAAATCTCAAAACTCATTATTTTTCTGAAGAGTACTTACAGTTCGTAACTTTTCAACCAGATGTCCGAATCACGTCAAAAAACTTCATTTTTACCAGATTTCACAGGCAAGGCCTAAATATCATAAAAAATCTGTGCCGGGCTCCGGAACCAAAATACGGTCTCGATACCAATGATTTTAAACATTAATTCTTTTCTTTATTTAATAAATATTTCAACAAAACAATTTCTTTCAAAAATTGATTTCTAAGGCTTGGGACCTCGGAATTCATTTCCGAGCCCCGGGTCCCATATTTTACTGCGGACCTCCCGGGATCGTCGAAACACAGATCCGAGTCCGTTTACTCAAAATGTTGACTCAAGTCAACTAAAACCAAATTTTTAATTCTAAAAATTATTATTTCTTATATTTTCACATAAAAGCTTTCTAGTTTCACGCCCGGACTGCGCACGAAATTAGAGGTAGTTAAAATTAATCTTTTATGGCTAATAAGTCTAGAACGGAGTCTAAATTCATAAAATGACCCCTTGGGTCATCACAATCTCCACCTCTAAAATAAATGTTCGTCCTCGAACGGACATAGAAGATTACCTGAATTTGCAAACAAGTGTGATATTTACTCTGCATGTCCGACTCGGACTCCCAAGTAGCTGACTCAACGGGCTGGCCTCTCCAATGCACTCGAACTGAAGGACAACTCTTAGACCTCAATTGATGAACCTGCCGGTCTAAAATGGCTACCGCCTCCTCCCCATAAGTCAAGCCTTTTTCCAATTGGACAGAGCTAAAGTCTAACACGTGGGACGGGTCACCATGGTATTCCCGGAGCATAGACACATGGAATACAAGATGAACTGAGGATAACCCTGAAGGCAACGCAAGTCTATACGCTACCTCCCCCACTCTATCAAGAATATCAAACGACCCGATATACCTAGGGCTCAACTTACCGTTCTTTCCAAACCTCATAACACCCTTCATGGGCGATACCCGAAGCAATACTCTCTCTCAGACCATGAATGTCACATCACGAACCTTAGGATCGGCATAACTCTTTTGCCTAGACTGAGCTGCACGAAGCCTTTCCTAAATAATCTTGACCTTATCTAAAGCCTCCTACACTAAATCTGTACCCAATAACCGAGCTTCTTCAGGCTCGAACCATCCAACTGGAAATCTACATTGTCTACCATATAATGCCTCATAGGGAGCCATCTGAATGCTCGACTGATAACTATTATTATAAGAAAACTCTGCTAACTACAAGAACTGATCCCACGAACCTCCAAAGTCAATAACACAAGCGCGGAGCATATCCTCCAATATCTGAATGGTATGCTCAGACTGTCCGTCAGTCTGAGGGTGAAATGTTATACTCAACTCAACTCGAGTACCTAACTCACGCTCAACTGCCCTCCAAAAGTGTGAAGTAAACTGCGTACCTCGATCTGAAATGACAGACACGGGCACACCGTGAAAGCGAACTATCTCCAAATATATAACTCAGCCAACCGCTCTGAAGTATAAGTACTTGCCAAAGGAATGAAAATGCTGATTTAGTCAGCCTATCCGCAATAACCCAAACTGCGCCAAATTTCCTCTGAGTCTGTGGGAGTCCAACAACGAAGTCCATAGTGATACGCTCCCACTTCCACTCAGGAATCTCTATCTGCTGAAGCAAACCACTAGGTCTCTGATGCTCATACTTTACCTGCTGACAATTTAAGCAATGATCCACATACGCCACAATCTCCTTTTTCATCCTTCTCCACCAATAATGCGGTCTCAAATTTTGGTACATTTTAGCTGCCCCTGGGTGAATAGAATACTTAGAACTGTGAGCCTCCTCAAGGATCAACTCACGAAGATCATCAACATTAGGCACACATGACCGACCATGCATCTTCAAAACAACATCATCTCAAACTATAAACTGCTTGGCATCACCGTGCCGAACTGTGTCCCTAAGAACAGCCAAATGTGGGTCACTATCCTGCCACTTCCAGATATGCTCGATTAGAGAAGACCGAGCGACTGAACGAGCTACAACACTGCTGGGGGAAATATCCAACCTCACGAACTGATTAGCCAACATCTGAATTTTTGAAGCTAATGGCCTCTCACCAACTGGAATATACACAAGGTTGCCCATACTCACCGCCTCTATTTTCTTAATAGTAGTTCATAGCCAATTATGGAATTATCAACAGCTTCATGTTAACAATAATCCCCTTTCAACCTTCACAATACTAATGACGAGGTGCGATTCATAAAGACTTCATAATTATATACCCGACTTAACCTGTCTCATTTAACGCCACTTGGGCGGGGCACCTACCTTGTAGGTCAAAGCTCAATAATTCTGACACGAATTTGGCAAATTATACACAGTTAATTAATTTTTTTATTTTTTTATTTTTTATTTAATTATTATTAGTATTACTTCTATTATTATTATTTATTCATTTATTCCTATGATCATCATCATTATTTTATACATGAATTGTTGAATAAGCCTAACAGGCATGACCAGTAGTACTATAACAAAATTTTAATTCACACGCGAGAATTTAAACACAAGGATTTCCATCAAAAGGACCTCGTCCTTACATAACTTCCACTGCAGCTCGTAGCCCGATTTAAACATCTCAAATCATATTACAATGTGAGGATCTCGTCCTGGATTCTGAATCACAAGCAACATGTGCATCGTGCCACTCGAAACCTTCCCTTTACTTCCTTTAAATATTTTTCGTTAAACAAAATTACAACACGTGATGATATACACACCTATCTCCATAGAATTTCTCAATACAAGTATTCTCATAAGTAGATTTTTTTTTTAGTTACGAAGCTCACTCGAGAGTGGAGCATATTTGAAGAATTTTATTAGATACGCATAACCGATTAAAGTTCAGGAAATCATCACTTTATAATAACTAGAGATTGTTCTGTTTATGGCACCATTTGATATAACGACCTCAGCCATACCATAGAAAATATATCAATTGGTTGGGTCTCCACCTCTAGGAATCTGACCTCCACCTTCGACATTCTGACCCCTTTTTTCTATAGTTGTTCATGTAAATTGAATTATAACTTCAATAGGGCATGTAGCCTGAGTGTTCTGATGAAATATGACTCTCCCAAGCCTAGGACAATTTCTACCACTACCCGAAATGAAGTATCAACCTGCCCTGAGTCGTCCAAAATTTTACAATCATATTTGAGTCCTTTAATGAGTCTGTGAACTTGTTCTCTGGCTATATGAACCGAAGTAGGAGTATGACGGGCTAACTTATCAAACCTGATGGCATGTCCTGACACTGTGATGGTGGCCTGACGCAACCGTTCAAACCCTATGCGCCACACATTATGGAAAGTCTAAGAAATAAACTCTTTCAAAAGCATTTATGAGAACTGAGTCAAGTAGTTGATGTTGTATTGGCTGGTCGTCCTCTTCATAGGCTTGCCACAAACACCAGCGGCCAATTTATTCTTTTACTATGTTGACTCAACACTGCTGAGCTACCTCATTTATTCATATTTTTCATTATTATTTTGGGGTAACTCTCATCTCTATTGACACACAATGTAGGCTTGCCACAAACACCAGCGGCAAATTTATTCTTTTACTATGTTGACTCACCACTGTTGAGCTACCTCATTTATTCATATTTTTCATTATTATTTTGGGGTAACTCTCATCTCTATTGACACACAATGATCACAAAAGTAGAGCTCTATTCAGATAATTCTTGGCACGAACCATATAGTGTAGAAGCTTGTTAACCACCGTACTCCCTCTGGAGCACCCCAAAATCTGCAACCGTGATTTCCACGTTGAGTAGACCTTCTGTAGATTCAATGTTATTCACATAACTCCTGTGGTGTAGAGGTATGGGATTATTAAGGAGGCGGATATATCTCTAGTCCCAGCTTTATCTCTTGCAAACTCTCAGGCCTTACACATTCCAGGCCAAAACCGAAATAACACATGACCCTGCAATCTATTCCTTGACAGTGGACTTCCCCACTTGGAACGAAGCCATAGGTCACAATGTCTGATAATTTACAATGTTATACTTCACAGATCATATAAATCAACTTCGTTGCTTTCAACTATTCCCTTGTTATGCAGTACTGAAGTAGCTATAAATCCTTCTAGGATATGGGCTAGTCCAACATGTATCGCCTGGGCTAGAACCTCCACGTCTAGATCCATTTGAGACTGTACAATAGGTGCTGATGTTCGAGCTTTAGTCTAAGCTCTACTTCTGTCTCTCCCCCTAATCGTAGTTGTCGTTGGGGCTTTATCTTTTTCGGTTGTAGACGCTTCGCGTGTTGTCAAGATTTGTGAGAGGACAAGAATAGAAAAGTTCAATCATTCGTGATAGAATAAATTCTCACGATAGAGTAGAAATAAAAATGGAGTTTTTTCCTAACTCAATAGCCTCTGAGAGATAAGTACAGACATCTCCGTACCGATCCTTCAGACTCTACTAAGCTTGTTCATGAATTGTGAGACCTAAGAAACCTAGTGCTCTGATACCAACTTGTCATGACCCAAATTCCTAACCTTAGGGATCGTGGTGATGCCTAACACCACACTTTCTAGGCAAGCCAATGTTAGAATTTGAGTAGCTAACTTCCTTTGATTATCTTCTTAAACATCAATAAATAAATCTAACGTAAAATTAATTTAAATGATTTTCAATGACAAAATAATAAATAATTGAATAAAAATGAACCACAAACTAATTATATAAATAACTCTAAGATTACCCAGGGACTGGTGTCACAATTCACGAACTACTAAAGAATACTACAAATACTGGGCTGAAAGAAATAATGTAACTATTCTGAATAAAATAAAACAGCGTTTATGGAAATAGGAGAAGACTCTCGGGATCTGCGAACGCCGACAGATATACCTCGTGTCTCCGAGTAAATGAATAGCCACTCTAAATATCTCTACTGCTGGTCGATACCTAGATCTGCACAAAAGAGTGCAAAGTGTAGTATCAGTACAACCGACCCCATGTACTGAGTAAGTGCCGAGCCTAACCTCGACGAAGTAGTGACGAGGCTACGGCGGGGCATTAACAACATATAACCTGTGACAATAATATATACTATAACGCAATAAAACAATTCTACACGAACAAGAAAAATATAACTGAGACAATAAATATAAAGCAATAAGGAAATCTAAACAAATAATTAAGTACTGCCAAAATAATAAAATAACTCAGCCGCCTTTTCCAGGCCTCATCTATAACCAACTCTCAAATAATTTCCAAGTTTCCAAACTTTAACTTTAAATAAAAGTAGTGCCAAAATATGAAAAATAGTAATATAAAATAGTAAGTTTTCAAATCTTTATTTTTCTTTGAAAATCAGTAAAAATATAAATGTCTTCCCTTATCGCTCCTTGTTGTGGCGTGCAACTCGTTCCCACCTGTCCACCCTTATTGCTCCTCCCTATAAATATATCACCCTTATTACTCCAGTAGCGGCGTGCAACCCGATCCCACCTGTCTACCCTTATCACTCCTTGTTGCGGTGTGCAACCCGCTCCCACCGGACATATCATATCAGTTTATTTATGAGACTTTCACAATTCAGGCCAAACCTTTCACAATACTTTTATTTTCACAATTTCAAACATAAAACCGTATAGCTCGTAAGCTTTAACCAATATCATTTCACAATAAAACAACCCAAAATATATGTAAACATCGTAACGTTGTCAACCCAGCTCAGTCTTTATGTACCATGATAACAATCAAAAGAACAACCAACACTTTTAATACACTCGCCACAACAATTGACAATAATCAATTGAAACCCAACAACCACGTAAACCTCAACAATCATAAAACAGTTAAAATGCATTCCCCATCACTTCCTCAATATTGTCAACAATGGAACCAATAGGAACATATACATATATATAATTTGTAAAAGCAATGTCAAACCGCTCAACCGTTTTGTACCACAAAGAATCCAGCTAAAAAAACTAATACTCTTTTCAAAATAACCACAACAATATCTAACAATAAAATAACAAGACCAAGTAGTCATAGAAACAATAATGGACATAGAACAATTAAGACAAGAATCAATTAAGTTGGGAACGGGAAAGGGATCATGCTTTACAGGCAAATTGGGTGGTGCATAGATACTCGTCACCTCACCTATACACCACGCCCATGCATTTCATATAGCAAACAAGTGGGGATTCCTATTCCCTCAAGTCAAAGTTAGACCAAATACTTACCTCAATTTCGCAGGTCACTCACTGCTCAATTATTGCTTTTCCTTTTGAATTCACCTCTAACTTGCTCGAATTTAATCACAATTAACTTAATATCATTAACTAATGCTAAAGGAACTAACTTTATTGAAAAATATAATTTTTCCTAAGTTTTCTCAAAAAAGTGAAAACCCGACCCCGGGCCCGCTTGGTCTAAACTCGGGGTTCGGACCAAATTATGTTTACCCATTCACCTACGAATCCAAATATACAATTAATTTCGAAATCCGACTTCAATTCGAGTTAAAGATTCGATTTTTATAAAACTCCCTAATTCTACCAAACCCTTAATTTTACCATAAAAATTCTTAGTTTTTGATTTAAAAGTGATGAAAAACAGTGGGTAATTGAAAGATTAAATTTTATAATTGATTATCTATGACTTGGGGATGATATTTGGTGAAGAAATTTGTTCCTAGGGTTATGGGGTTCGAAAATTTGAAGAAGAAGAAGTCTGCCCGTTTTATTTTATTTTTTCCAGCTATTCTGTCTCGTTTTTCATGCGAAACAATCTCAAAACTCGATTTTTATGTATCAACGGATTGCTTGTGAAATTCTAGTCAAGTTAGGCTTTTGAATCACTCAATTTGGCCTTATAATGAAGGGGATATGTAGGTTTTAATATTTGCAATTTGTGCAGATTTTTAATACGCCGTCAGGGGCAATTTCGTAATTAATCTGAAAAATCTGGCAACCTTAGTAAAATGCCCATAAAACCCTCATACGATGTCCAAATTCGATGATTCTTTTTGCTACGGGTCCGTAATTACAATACGGATCTAATTCCTCATTCAAAACAGAAATCGGATCTCATTTGTTCAATATGATATCATTTATGCCTGAAGAAACGACGTCGAAGCATAAGAAAGAACGAGCGCAACACAACTCAAACCTATTTGAAACTCACCCGAGCCCTCGGGGCTCAGAATCAAATATGCACGCAAGTCTAAAAGTATCATACGGACTTGCTCGTGCGATCAAATCATGAAAATAACATGTAAAATAACGAATTAAACCTCAAAACTTATTATTTTAAGAGCACTTATAGTTCATAACTTTTCAACTGGATGTCCGAATCACGTCAAACGAACTTCGTTTTTACCAGATTTCACTGGCAAGGCCTAAATATCATAAAAAATCTGTACCGGGCTCTGGAACCAAAATACGGTCTCGATACCAATGATTTTAAACATTAATTCTTTTCTTTATTTCATAAATATTTCAACAAAACAATTTCTTTCAAAAATTGATTTCTAAGGCTTGGGACCTCGGAATTCATTTTCGAGCATACGTCCGGGTCCCTATTTTACTGCGGACCTCCCGGGATCGTCAAAACACAGATCCGAGCTCGTTTACTCAAAATGTTAACTCAAGTCAACTAAAACTAAATTTTTAATTCTAAAAATTATTATTTCTTATATTTTCACATAAAAGCTTTCCGGTTTCACGCCCGGACTGCGCACGAAATTAGAGGTAGTTAAAATTAATCTTTTTATGGCTAATAAGTCTAGAACATAGTCTAAATTCATAAAATGACCCCTTGGGTCATCACAGGGCGTCTCCAAAGAATGGGCTAAAATATTATGAACATGTGAATATAAAAAGTCGGAATCAATAAAAAACTAAAGCTTCTCGTGACAGACTGAAACAATACCTGGGATCACGGCATCAGAAGCCATCTCATCCGGTCTTGCTGAAAATGCATAAAATCGGGTCTGATCACCATTGGATCGACCTCCCCCTCTAGGGCGACCCCTACCTGCCTGACCCACACCTCTAGCTTCCTGGGCGTGCGGTGCAGCTACTGAGTCTAAGACTGCGGGCTGACTCCTCTGCTGATAAGTACCTCTCGCAAGATGAGGACAAAACCTCTTAATATGGCCCACATCTCCACACTCAAAGCAACCTCTCTCGAAGAATGGCACTAGGGACTGAAGGAAACCCCTAGCACCAGGATAACCACTGGAAGAACCAGGCATATATGAACTCTGAACCGATGGTGTCCAAGATGAATTCTGATCTGGCAGGGCACTGAAAGACGGGTGCACCTGATGCGAACTATGAGGATGATGACCAACTGATCCACCACGATAANCCAGATCCTCGAGACCTCTTGGCCTCCCTCTCGATCCGCTCCTGGCGGCGAACCGACTCAATCTCTCTGGCAATGTCAACCATCTCCTCCAAAGAAGCGCCAGATACCCTCTCCCTGGTCAAAATAATCTGAAGCTGATAAGTGAGGCCATCAACGAACCTCCTAATTCTCTCCCTATCCGTGGGAACTAGCCAGATAGCATGACGGGCCAACTCGGAGAACCTCATCTCATACTGCGTCATGGTCATGTCCTCCTGGCGCAACTGCTCGAACTCCCTGCGCAGCTCCTCCCTGCGAGACTGCGGTATATACTTCTCCAGGATAGAATGGAGAACTGACGCCAGGTAAGGGGCGCTGCGTCAGCAGGTCTACGCCTCTCGTAGGCCTCGCAACAAGCGAGTGCAACTCCTGCGAACTGGAAGGTAGTAAATGGGACCCCACTAGCCTCCAGTATCCCTGCTGTGCGAAGGATCTCTGACACTTGTCCAATAAGCCCTGGGCGTCCTCGCCCTTAGTACCACTAAAAATCGGAGGCTGGAGTCTATTAAACCTCTCTAACCTGCGCATCTCGTCATCTGCCAAAGTTGGGACCACAAAATCTTGGGTTGGGGCAACCGGCTGGATTGGAACTGTACCCGGTGTCTGAAGCCCCTGAGTAACCTGCTCAGGTGTCCGGGCAACTGGAGTTTGAGTGGCTCCCCCGACCTGAGAAGTTGCGGCAATAGTAGACATGGCAACTGCCTGTGCAAGACTGGTGCACATGGTCAGAATCTAAGCAAGGGTATCCTGAAGACCCGGAATCACAATGGGCACTGCTGGTGCCTGAGCCTCTCCCGCTGGGATCTCAACTGCGGGGACCTGATCCTGAGCAGTGGAAGGGTCCACAGGTACTGCCCCGGCTATTGAGCGGGATGCACCCCTCCCTCTGCCACGACATCGACCATGGCCTCAACCTCCAACTGGTCCTGCTGGTGTCTTATCACCACGATTGGTAGCACGAGTCCTCACCATCTGTGAGAGAATGAAAACAACAGGAGTTTAGTTCCAGAATTCAACAGAGTCGCACGACAGAATTCAATAATGTGGGATTTTTCCTAAGGGTTCTGTAGCCTCTCGAAGATAAGTACAGACGTCTCTGTACTATCCGCAAGACTCTACTAAACCTTCTCATGACTGGTGAGACCTATTTAACCTAGCGCTCTGATACCATCTTGTCACGACCCAATTTCGGAGTCGTGATGGCGCCTGTCGTGGAACCAGGCAAACCGCCCTTTTTAACTAAGCTAAATTCAATTTCCAGTAAGAATATAATTTTTAAACGTTATTATTGATAATACTAAGAGTCTGAAGTTTAAAAATAATATTTGAAACAAAAATTTAAAATTTCCAACCCCGGATCCGGTGTCACAATCATGAGCTACTATAACATAAAGCAAAGAAAAGGAGAAATGGACAACATTGTCTCAAAATAAATAACGATAGGTAGAATAAGAAAGAGTAGACGAGGTCGCGATCGTCAGCTGCTACCTCGACAACTCCGATGAAAACTCTGACAGCTGCTCAATATCCACTACCGGGTCCCGGTGTACCTGGATCTGCACACAAGGCGCAAGGAGTAACGTGAGTACACCAACTCAGAAGTAACGAACCCAAACTATGGGATGAGAGGTAGTGACGGACAAAACCTCAGAAATTACAATAAACAATATACAGAAATTAGGCATGCTAACAGTTTATCAGAATGAGTAAATATGCCAAGTATGCGGGTATACTTCACATGCCATCATGAAAATATATGTATGAAACCAGTGTGGATATGCACATAGTGCTCACAACCCTCACACAGCAGCCCACTCAGTACCGTATATGGCTCTCAGGCCCAGGGAAAAGTCCATCACAGAATGTACATAATCATTGGTGACCATAGTCACTTCGTACTGCGGAAAAAGGCCAATCCGGCCCCACGGACAAAGTCCATCTCCGAAATACAACACTCGGACAAGATCCAAGTCCAGGGACGATCCATCCCTCACATAACATCCACTTCGGACACGATCCATGCCCAGGGAAGATCCATCCCTCACATAAAATCATCTTCGGACAAGATCCATGTCTAGGGAAGATCCATCCCTCATCATCAATGCGCTCACTGGGGGTGTAAAGACTCCGGAGGGGCCCTAGTGGCCCAAGCGCCATATCAAGCCAACGAAGGCGTTATTTAATATCGCTGCGGTGTGCAGTCCGATCTCATAACTGTCTCAATAACAAGCTCTCGGCCTCACTCAGTCATTACTCTTCAGTCTCACTCACATGGATCACAGATGCATCCATCAGCCCGAAACAATGATAAGTATGCATATAATTAACAATATTGAGACTGAGATATGAAGTGATATGCTATAACAGGACTGAGTATATGAAATCAAATAATCACAAAATGAGACAGTAATATATGACCACTCGGGTCTCAGCATTTTCGGCGTGAAGCCTAGCATTTATACTTAACATGATTTCTAACATGTTCACAATTACCACATTAATAGAAACACAAATATCATCATGGAATAATCACTAAGCGGTATAATAGGATAAGCCAGGCCACAAATACTCGGTACACGCCTGCACGCCCATCACTTGGCATGCGTGTCACCTCAATTATAGTCATAAATCATTTAGCTCGGGGTTCGAACCCTCCAAACCAAGTTTGGAAACATTACTTACCTCAAAACCGGCTAAAATACTATTCTGCAGTACCTTTTTCTCTAAATCCGGCCTCTGAGTGCTCCAAATCTACCAAGTTCAGATTTTTATCATTAAATTATGCTTGAGGAATGAATTCCAATTGATAAGTACCAAATTTAGCTCAAAACCCGAAATTAGCCAAAACCCGACCCCCCGACCCGCATCTCAAAACTCAAAAATTTTTGTACCAAAATGTTCTTCATCATCTCACGATTCCGTATATATAAAGAACGCTAAAATCGGAGTTCGTTTGACCCCTTAAATTGATCCCTAAAGGTCTCATAATCTCAAGCCCTAACCCCACCTTTTTCTACTGATTTTCATGGATTTAACACTGATATTATGTTCCTTAATCATCTATAATCGATTTTTAGGGTCCAAAATACTTACCTCAACGAAGAATACTGATTTTCCCTCTTCAAAATCGCCTCAAAAGCTCTCTTCCCGTACAAAAATGGTGGAAAAGTGGGTTATGGTCGCGGATTAATTTAATATAACTGCCCAGGGTTTTATAAATACCCTGCGCGATCATACACACCCAAGCGCATTTGCACAGTGCCTTTCTCACTCCCTCGCATGATTGCACCACATTGCACGCGATCGCACTACCCATTTCCTCCTTGGCCAGCCACGCGCCCAACACAGTGCGGTCGTACCTTCCTTCACGCGATCACACTGCCTTCTCTCCCTCTACTCCGTGATCGCACCTCTTCACCTGGGATCGTACAGAACAATTTACAGGGCCTCACCGACTGACCTATGCGATCGCATAAGACACCCCGCGATCTCATAGAGGAAAATCCTACCTCCAACACACCGGCAAAAATAGCAATTCTTCTAAGGCTAAAAATGTCTATTAACCACCCGAAATTAATCCTGAGCCCCTCGGGACCCCAACCAAATTTACCAACACATCATAAATGATCATTCAAACTTAGTTTCACTCTCAAAATACTAAAAATAACATCAAAACACCAAAATCACATCGGATTCAAGCCTAAGAACTTTGAAATTTCTAAAATCCACCAACGATGCCGAAACTATACAAAACAACTCTGATTGACCTGAAATTTTGCAGACATATCCAAAATGACATTACGAACCTTTTCCAACTGTTGGAATTCCATTCCGACCCCGATAGCCTAATTTCCACTACCGACCAGAAATTACCAAAAGCTAACTTTCGCCAATTCAAGCCTAATTCTACATCGGTCCTCACAAAAATATTCCGAACATACTCCTAAGTCCTAAATCACCTAACGAAGCTATTCGAGCCATAAAATCTGCATTCCGAGGTCGGTTACCCATAAGTCAACTCTCAGTTGACTTTTCCAACTCTAAGGCTATTTTTAAAGACTAAGTGACTAAATTCTCATTATAATTATTTCGATTCCGAGCCTACCAAATCTAACACATCAAGAAAGGTTTAACCAAGATATGACGAGGAAATTACAGTAAATATAAATGTAGATTCTACGTAACGACCGACCGGGTCGTTACAACTCTGTTCTCACAATGAAATGTCCACATTGTAAATAGTGTCTCCATTTATCTATTGCAGTTAGGACTGCCATGTTCTCCTTTACATAGGTGGATAGCCTCCTATTCTTGATGGCCAAGGCTTTACTTAGGTAACCTTTGGGTCTACCCTCTTGCATTAGCTCCCATTCCTATAGAGCATTCATCAGTCTCTATAATAAAGGGTTTGGTGAAGTCTGGGGTAATATAGGTGCTCTAGACATGGCTTCCTTCAGCTTCTAAAAGACCTCTTCTGCCTCCTCATTCCATTGGAAGGAATTCTTTTTAAGTTGGTTGGTCAGTGGTATGCTAATGATGCCATAGGATTTCACAAATCTTAGGTAGTAGCCTGTAAGTCCCAGAAATCCCCCGAGTGAGTTGATTGACTTAGGTGCAGGTCAATTTACCATAGAGTCTATCTTGGCAGGATCAGTTGCTACCCCTTGACCAGAAATAATATGGCCCAAATACTCCACTTTGTCTTGTCCAAAGGCATACTTGGACAATTTAGCATAGAGTTTCTCCTTCTGTAAGACCTGTAAGACTTGTCTGAGGTGATCTACATGATTGTCCATTGTTAAACTATAAACTAGTATGTCATCAAAGAATACTAGTACAGATTTCCTTAGGAAAGGCCTGAAAACATGGTGTATCAGGCTCTGAAAGGTTGCAGGAGCATTTGTTAAGTCAAAAGGCATGATTCTAAGCTCATAATGGCCCAAATGGGTCCTAAATGCAGTTTTATAAATGTCAGATCTCTCCATTCTAATTTGGTGATACCCAGCCCTTAGGTCAATCTTGGAATATACGTAAGATTCAGTAAGTTCATCCATCAAATCATCTACCAAAGGAATAGGAAATTTATCCTTGATGTCCATCTGATTTAGTTCCCTATAGTCAATGCAAAACCTCCAACTCCCATCCTTCTTTTTTACTAACAACACAGATGAGGAAAAAGGAGAATGATTGGGTTGAATACTTCCACTACTTAACATTTCATTGACTTGTTTTTCTATTTCATTTTTCTGGAAATGATTGTACCTTTAAGGTCTGATACTCACTGTTCTTGCATCAGGTTTGAGGGGAATAGAATAATCATAGATCCTTTGTGGTAGAAAGGACTTTGGATCTTCAAATACATCTAGGAACTCTTCAAGTACCTCGCTGATTTTATCAGGTATGGTCACTTGTGCTTCAGTAGTCCTAGCTGTAATTGTAAATAAGTGAGCCCACAACACCTTACCCTTTCTGAGAAGTTGTTTCACACTCACATGCAACCTTTATTCAATGAAATCAAACGGAATGGAATTATGCTTCCTCATCCAATCCACTCCTAAGACCACATCACACCCTCCAATATCTAGCAATCTTAGTTTATGTTCAAAGTCTATCCCTTAAGTTTTCCAACTGAATTGGGGACAAGATTTATAACTCATTAGATAGCCTCTATTAGCCACGGCTACTCTAATAGGTGCATCATCTTTGACTATGCACCCTAAGTGTTTGGCAGTCTCACTAGATATGAAACTATTGGTACTCTCACTGTCTGCTAAGATAGTTAGCATCTTCTCCCTATACATACCTATAAGCTTTATAGTAGTAGAATTTATGGTGCCACATCTGCACTGAGACCAATGGCCTCATCCAGTATCTCATCTACACTTCCACTATGCATAGCCTTTCCTTCTACATTCAAATCCGTAATTTTTTCCTCATGTTCAGTACTTCCAGATAATACGTTAAACTATATATTCTTACACACATGACCTGGGAAGTATTTTTCCCCACACTTGTAGCATTCACCCTTTGCCTTCCTAGCTTCAAAGAGTTTAGTCCCTGACATAGTTGTATTAGAAGTATCTTCTTTTTGTAAGTTCCCCAAGGATTTGTTCCTTGTTGATAGATTAGACCCTGGTATTGCCTTGTACTTATGACTCTATTGAATCTACTCTTCTTAGACATGTTATTAGTTAAGTTTTCCTTGTGTCTAGCCTTCTCCACATCATGACTCAAGGAATAGGGGTCAAGTATCTTCACAATGTGTCTAATTTCCTCCTTTAAGTCTTCAATGGGGAATCCTAGGAAGAATTCCTCAGGTATAGTTGGGTATTTTATCAACACCCATGCCTTCAAATCTTCAAACCTCTCAAGATATTCATTGATAATCCTCTTTTGTTCCACCTTTTTAAATTCCCCCAACAACTTCAGATTGCTATTAATAAATTCATTGAATCTTTTGCAGATTTCCTTAATAAAATTTTACCACCTCACAATTTCCCTACTCGATTGATAGGAAAAGTACCAAGACTCAGTCCTTCAATTTAAATAAAGAACAGTTGATTCTAATTTTTGTTATGAGTTGGTGATATGATTGCAATGGAAATACCTTTCACATTTGCACACCCATGATCGAGGATCTCCTTCCTCAAAGTAAGGGAACTCCACTCTAGAAGCAAAGTTGTTCACTGAATTTCTCACAGTGGGTATGCCATTCTTACTCTGCTTCCAAACCCTTCCAAGTAAAGACCTTGAGTTGGTGCACTCACCAGAATGACATCTCTGTGCGCACCGATCTTCTCCATTATCACATTAAATTTTCTATTCAGCTCATCCATTTTTGAGTCATTGGACCCCAATTTTTTGTTTGTTTCAGTCATGTAGTTCTGTAACTAATTTTCCAATTTCTTGACATTTTCTTTAGTGGTTTTAGATTGAGTTTCGGTAATCGTCATGGCGCTAGGAGAATGCTCTGATACGAAATTGCTATGGCTTGGATCAATTAACAACTAACTAAACAATTAGAAGGATTAGAAATAAAAAATGGAGCTCTTATTTAATATCAATGGAATGTATACAACATTATTACGTGCAGTAACTGAGATGAAGAATGAGAAAGAGAAGAACTGGAGAAGAAGATTCTAGAAAAAAGAGGAGAGAGAGGAAGGTGGTTAGGGACGTAACAGAATTAACATAAAATTACATGTCTTTCCCTACCTAACTCCTAGTATTTATTCTCTGTAAGGCCCCGTAAACTTTTATCTAAAACCCAGTGTTTCGTGGTGCCGAGGTAGACTTGTGTGTTGATGATTGTAGAGATTTTTCGCGGCAAGCTTGGGTTGAACAGTGCGTTGGGGATTTGAAGAAATTTTTGGTAGTGCAGGGCATTTTGTGCGGTCCATTCTGCGATGGCAAAATTGATCTGCGGACCGCAGATTTTTTGCAGAATGAAGCAGAAACTTGAGCTAATTAGTGTTGTTCGTGAAGCTTCTTGAAGTAAATTAATGAAATTTATCCTCTCATTATTCATGGGTGAGTTGGGTAGAAGGCAACCCAGCAGGCTTGCTCGGCTGGGTTATCTCGGTTGAGCACCGATCGCCCTCCCCGAGATCGGGGCGTGACATTCTCATTAAGATTGGTCTGAATAAGTGCTGATCATATTGCGTCTCCCGCTTGGCCCATTTCCCTTTTCTGTCTCTAGCGGCCCAGTCCACTCTAACATGTCTTTATATTAATCTTATACTCTTAACTAGATCCGATCACTTACCCATTTCACCACTTTCCCAATTCATAACAACATTTCTGCTACATTTATAATTGGGTTATTGTCATCTTTGTTTATTAAGTACCCTGCTGAGTTGGTATAATTACTTCTTAAATATTGCCCACTTATGAAACTTGCCCTAGTACAATTGTGTGAGATTATCCTCGTAGAATTGACACCAGGAGCTACGCTAAAAGATTATTATTTAGGAATTAACTAATATGTCCTGAGTTTTAATTTTTGTGTTCAATTGTTCAGAATACAAATGCCTTAATTATATTAAAATTAAGATTTTTAGTTTAAATTTTCAGGATAAAATAAGTTCGAGTTAATCCCTAAATAGCAGTCCTTAGAATGACTATTTATGTACTTCCTCTATTATCCTCCCCTTCTTCTCCTTCTGTATTTGAAAAGAATCCTTTTGGAAAATTGATGAAATAGTATTGGTTTTGGTCTAATACTTATAGTCTACTTAATAGTTAATGTTCCGAAAATACAACTTATCTATTTATAAACAGAATAAAAGTGCTAATATTTTTAATTTTTTTTTCAATATGATTGTTTGGAACCAAAACATTATTATTGTTGTTGTCATTGCAATATCATGCCACAATATATACAAGTATTCTGGTGTCGCTTTTTCTCTTGACAATAATAACAGTACGTAATACATATTCGTACAAAGCATTAACAGTCTAAGAGCACTAATTATTATTAATGGAGAAGAAATTTGTCCTATAAAACTAACACAACCAATAAAAATGTCTTTTGAAATATTATATATATAATCCACAAAAAGGGGATTCATTTTCGTATCTTTATATCTAAACTCTTAACAACTTGTTTGGATGGTTGTTACACATCATTTCATAATATATCTTATTGTATTGTACTGTATCGTTTGATGAATACAATATTTGGATAGATTGTATCGTTTTCTGTTGTTTCATGATATCATGCACCAGCAATATAAAGAATAAATTTGTAATATTATAAACAAAATTATGATACGGATAAATTTATTATATAAAAAGATAGGGTAAATGATAAAATAAAATTATTTAATAATAGTGAAGGGTGAGATGAGAGAAAAAGACAAGACAATGATGCAACCACACCAAATCGATCGTTACATAAAGTGGTACATTTTCGCGTTACATAGTGACGGATTTAAAGATACAATATAATAAAATTTAAGTAACAACCAAAATAAATATCATATTTAAAGTAACAATACAATACAAGACAATAGGTAATGACTAGCCAAACAAGTTATAAACATAAAGTCTAATTAAATATGTTGTTTGGATTTCGAAATGATTTATGTTATTTTATAAGCCACGGACACTTAAATCTAATGTATGAACTAGTAACATATTTTTTTTTAAATATGCTAACATTAGATATACATGTTGTCACGACCTAAACATCCCTCCGAAATACGTCGTAACGGCACCTAGTCTTTATGACTAGCTAAGCCTAACAAACTGCGGAAACACTATTAATGGAAGCAAAACTCAACAACTAACTACAATAGATAGTGAATAACCAATAACAATGTCGCTCGGCATGTACAGTAACCAAAATGCTAAACGTACGCAGCTTTTCCAAAACCTGGAACATCATGAGTCGCAAGCTATAGAAAGAAAGTAGTATCTCTATACACCAGAGTCTAATAAAGGGAAACTTAGGAAGTGTTTGACATAGGGAAGAATAGAGGGGAACTCCGAGGTCTGCGGACGCGGCAGATATACCTTGAAGTCTCCAAAGCTGTCTCGGCTCACTGATAATGTGGCTGATACTGAGCACCCGGATCTTCACACAAAACATGTGCAGAAGAGTAGCATGAGTACACCACAATGGTACCCAGTAAGTGTTAAGCCTAACCTTAGTCGAGTAGTGACGAGGTCAGGTTAGGCCCACTGGTAAATAATAAATGAAGCAGAATAATAAACAGTATAATAATATACTAGAACTAATCAAAAGGGAATACAACAATAATAATTCAACACAGAGAATAAACGACAGCGGGGGATCTCCCAAGATACCGTCTCGTAGTCCCAAAATAAATATGTAGGGAGAACTCCCGAGGTACCACCTCGTAGTCTCAAAAGTAAATGTGCTGGGAAAACTGCCGAGGTACCGCCTCGTAGTCTCAAAAGTAAATATGCAGGGGGATGTTCGGGATACCGTCTCATAATCTCAAAGTAAATACACAACTCAAACAAATGAACATAACAGCTACAGCACGAGAACTTACAGTTTAGTCTAAGTACAAGTCAAGAAAAGAAGCAGGAATTCACTAAGCATGCTGCAAGGAGTTAAGTTAAGCAATTAAGACACGTAGACATGTAATTCTAGGCTAACAGGATAACTACACATGCTAGTATACTCAATTAAAGTGAAAATAGGTAATTACTTATCACTCGTCAACTTGCATGCACGACACTCACATCTAATATCAGTACCAAATCCTAAGGAGATTTCCCCCACACAATGTTAGGCAAGCCACTTATCTCGAATCAAGCTAAATCAATCGGTAGCAATGATTTTTCCATGAATATCCGGCTCCGGATGACCCAAGTCTATACAAAATCAATTACATAACAAAAATACATCTATAAGAAACTAATCTAATCAATGAAATCTAAGCTAAAGCAAGAAATTAAGAAATCGTCCCTAAAAGCCTCCCCGGGCCTACGTCCCAAAATCGGGTAAAATTCACAAACTATGAACACCCCATCACTTACGAGTCCAACCATACAAGAATTACTCAGATCCGACTTCAAATCACCCTCCAAAACTCAAAATTTTAGTCTATGAAGTTTCTACCATTTCCCCTTAAATTTCCAACTCAAATCCCTAATTAGAAGATGAAAATAGCAATAGATTCATGAAATATAGACCAATCCGAGTTAGAATCACTTACCCCAACAATCTTCTCTAAGAAACCTCAAAAAATTGCCTCACACCGAGCTCTCAAAGTCCCAAAATCGAAATGAGATTAAACCCTCGAAGATTTCTTTTCTGCCCAATAAACTCGCTTCTGCGAGCCTCCGGTCGTACTTGCAGTGTCGCGCCTGTGGAAACTCCATCGTAGGTGCGGAATGAATTAAAAGTTTGGGATCTCATCTACGAGAAATGGTCTGCACCTAAGCTTGGATAAGGTATTAGGACTTGTTGGTAAGTTTTGTTGAGGTCCCGGGGGCCTCGGGGATGTTTCGGATGCTCAACGGGATGATTTTGGGCTAAGAAACCAGCTGAAGCATTGCTGGTTCTGGTGTTTCAAACCTGCGGATGGGGAGCCGCAGGTGCGGTGGAGGGCGTCGCAGGTGCGATTTTGGTCAAGGGAAGCTAGGCTCGCAGGTGCGGACGGGGTTCCGCAGATGCGGCCCAGTGATCGCAAGTGCGGCCCCAGTTCATTTAGTGATTTCTAGCACTTGTGATGTATTTTCCGCAGGTGCGGGACCACAGGTGCGGTCTAATTAGCCACAGGTGCGATCATCGCTGGGCAGAGAGTTTATATTCGAGGGTTTGTTCATCTTCACTCCAATTTTGATTTTTGAGCTCGAGAGAAGGCGATTCTTTGACGGAATTTCAGAGGAATATTGTGGGTAATGATTTCTTGCTCAAATTTAGTTTTATTGCATTAATCTATTGTGGTTTTCCTCATTTAATCAAGGAGTTTGAGAGTAAAAGTTTGGAAATGGGAAAAAGTTCCCCAATTGAAAATCCGAGATTTGAGTGAGATTTTGACGTCGGATTTTGATGATTCTTGTTCGAGTGTTCTCGTAAATGAGCGGGTGTTCATAATTTGTAAATTTTACCTGATTCCGAGATGTGGGCTCGGGGAATTTTTGGGCAATTTTTCTAATTTCGCGTCTTAGCTTCGAATTTATTAGTTAAATTAGTTTCTTGTAGTATTATTTACACGATGCTATTGATTTGATTATATTTGGACCATTTGGAGTCGGATACGCGTGGAAAGAACATGATTTCATGTTTGATTTGAGCGGTTGAGGTACGTATCTTGCCTAACCTTATGTGGGGGAATTACCCATTAGGATTTGAGTCTTCTATGTTGATTGTAATCCGTGTACGCGAGGTGACGAGTGTGTACTCGGAATTATTTGTAGAAGGTTGACCTTTTAGGATTCTTAGGTCCTTATATTCACATTGTATGAAGTTGATCTTGATACGCTTGAGTCCTTATCTGCTAGTTTCACCTATGCATGCTTGATTAGAACTAATTGCTTTAGGATCCACCCTTACTGCCTACTTGACTCTGATTTGACTCAACCAAAGGTTTTACCTCTCTATCATCATGCTATATTTTTCATAAACTACCTATAATTAATTAAATTGTTGAATATCCCTCATAATTTGCTCAACCTCATAAGGGGTTTAGATAACTTATATCTTAGTTGACTTGTCCTTACATGGAATTATTTGACTTGTGTTGTCTTCTTATTGTTGACTTGAATTTATGGATTAGTTGCTTGTCTTGTTTTTCCCTGGTCAAGTTGTTCCCTTTTGCCCTTAGTATTTGTGCCGTGATTATTCCTAGTGAACGATGTTCTACTGTTTCTTTGTGAATTGAAGTTCTTGTATTGATTTATTCGCCGTATCTTGTGGTATTGTCCTGATTGCTTTGTATTTGATGTGGTGATGTACGAGTTTTCAGCCGTGCTATAATTGTTGTCTTTGGTTGTTGCACTGCATATTTAAATTGGGACTACGGACGTATTCCGCAAGCTTTCCCCCTGTACTGCATTGCATATTTAAATTGGGACTAC
>ML401351.1:36717-61636 GCA_005239525.1 Nicotiana knightiana | reverse complement strand
CCCCCCGGTACTGCATATTTACTTTGGGACTACCGACGTATTCCGGGAGATTTCCCTGTACTGCATGACTAATTCTGAACTACGGGACGGGATCCTGGTAGATTTTATCAAAGGAATTATGTTTGAAAGAAAATTATTTGGGAAGTCCAATTTGAAAAATAATTATCTTGAATAAAACTATGTTTGAATGACATTCCTTTGAAAAAAAGAATATTTGAAAAATGTTTATGTTAAAGAAAACTATGTCTGAAAGACAATTATTGAAAAGTAAAGTTTAAAGGCATTTACCTTGAAGGAAACTATGTTCGCAAGGTTATTATTTTCCAAAGGTATGTTTGCAAAGCATTTATTTGAAGGAAATTATGTTTGAAAAATATTTACTAGAAAGGTACATTTGAAAAGCTTTTATGGAAAGGAATTACATTTGAGAATTTCCGTTTTGTAAAGTATATTTATGTATCTTTGGAGGAAGAATATTTCGGAGGAAATTTTCCCACTGAAATGATTATATTTTAAAAGCTTTCAGCATAAACTTGCGGTTGAAAAGTTTCACTCGAGGATTTGACCAATTTATTGGGTTTTATTGGCTAAGGCCTGATGTGGACAAACTAATGCAGTGTTGAGTTACTGGTCTTCTTATTGTGTTGTTTCCGGTTCTGGCTTGTACTTCCAACTATCCTTCCTGTGTATTATTATGTTGTTCCGTTGTTGTTCGTTGTATTTTATCGTATTGTACAATCATTAGATAGATGTCTTATTCTGTCATTTCTATATTTATGTCTGTGTAACTTATTAGACCAGTGGTGTCTTGACTAGTCCTCGTCACTACTTCACCAAGGTTAGTCTTGATACTTACTAGGCACCGTTGTGGTTAGCTCATACTACACTTCTGCGCATTTTTTGTGCAGATCCAGGTATTGATTGTTAATAGCTGCGCGAATCATTGCCGAGGAGACTCAAGGTAAGCCTTCTGTTGCGTTCGCAGGCTTCAGAGTCACCTTCCTTCTTTTATTCAAATGTTCTTACTTATTTCTAAATGGTTGTATTTAGAAGTTGTAGGAAATTTCGTAGAGCTTATGACTTCTATTACCGATTTTGGGGAAATTGTAAATTCTGTCAAGATTCCTATATCGAGACCATTAGATTTCCTTTATTATTGTTATTCAGTAAATGTTAGGCTTACCTAGTCTCTAACACTAGCTGCCATCACGGTACCCAACAGAGGAAAATTTGGGTCGTGACAAGTTAGTATCAGAGCCCTAGGTTCATAGGTTTTACGAGTCATAAGCAAGTTTAGTAGAGTCTTGTGGATCGGTATAGAGACGTCTGTACTTATCTTCGAGAGGCTACCGAACTATTAGGACAATCCCAATTCTTTCATTCCTATCGTGCGAGTTCATTGACCTTGAAGTTTGAAATTTATCATTCTATTCTCTCACAGATGGTGAGGACACGATCCGCGGTTCCTGATGATGTTACCCCCGAGACAGATGTCACTAGGGGCAGAGGCCGAGGTCGACAAAGAGCACGTGCCACAGTTAGGCCACCTACTAGAGCAGCCTTTGAGGAGCCACTAGCAGTTCCAGTTGGGGGGCAGGCACCGGAGGCGCCTATTGTTATCCCGAATTTTAGGAGGATTTAGCACAGTACCTGAGCATGTTTGGTACATCGGCTCAGGTGGGGTTATTTCAGGTTGCACCAGTTACTTCACGGACCGGGGGAGGAGCCCAAACTCCCAGCGTCCACACTCCAGAGCAGCGAGTTCACGTTTGTTAGGGTCCAGGTGTCATAGTGACACAACCTATGGTTCCAGTTCAGCTCATGGTCAGAGCAGCATCATCTGAGGGAGAGAAGCTTAGATTTGCAAGGTTAAAGAGATATAACCCTCCTACATTCAGCGGATTGGCATCAGAGAGTGCACAAGGTTTTCTGGAGGAGTGTCATAGCATCCTCCGTATTTGGATATTATTGAGATAAGTGGGGTTGCTTTTACTACGTTCCAGCTTCAGGGAGCGGTCTATCAGTGGTGGCGGGCATGTGAGTTGGGTAGCCCGACCGAGTCAGCTTCACTTACATGGAGTCAGTTTTCAGAGATGTTCTTGAGAGAGTTAGTACCCCCAGTCCCTTCAGGGTGCATGTCGCGCGGAGTTTGGGCAGTTGCGCCAGGGCACTATGTCAATATTAGAGTATGCCATCAGATTCAGTGATTTGGCCAGGCATGCACCTGCCTTAGTCGCTACAGTTAGAGGGCGGGTCCATAGATTCATTGAAGGGCTCATGCATGATAGTCGGTTCAGCATGGCTCGAGAGTTGGAGTCATATGTTTCGTTTCAGCAGGTGGTAGGGATCGCTCGCCGGTTAGAGGGCATGTGGGACCGGGAGCGAGAGAATAGACGAGATCAGGAGAGAGAGTCCAGGGAGGCGATGAGGCCTCGTAGACTGGAGAGATTTGTTGGTCCTTATTTTGGAGGCAGGGTGCGACACGGTAGAGGTTTTGTGGGTCAGCCAGTTCAGTTTGCATTACCGGCTTTGCATGGGGTTTCAGGTACTCGTGGGTCTCAGAGTACTCGTATCGCACAGTTTCCAAAGCCACGCCAGCAGAGAGGTTGTTTTTAGTGTGGAGATACCAGTCACAAGGTGAGAGATTGTCCCAGGCTCCCGGCAGATGTGTTACAGTAGGGCATTCAGGTGAGTAGAGGGCGCCCAAGAGGGGGAGGCCCGACCCGTTGATGTGTTTCGTATAGTAAGCTGGAGGTCGTGTGCCAAATGTTATTGTACAGGTATCTTTTGAATCGTTACATAGGAGCACCATTTGTATTTCATTATAGCTCTGTTGGTCGGGACGAGTTCCCTCATTTGTTGCTTCGTTTATGAGTTAGTTTCATGCTTTGCACTCTATTATCATGTTTGCCCCTGTTTGGAGATTCTGTGAGTAGTAGCCTGTGTCCATCGTTGTTTCTATTCATTATTGAGAGATATGATACTAGTGGTAAATTCCTGTTGTCCAGTACGGTAGGCTTGATGTGATTCCTAAGTATAGTGGTTACGAGTTGTGATTCTTATGCTCCATCGGTGTGGGAGCCAGCACGTGTTGTAATTTTGTTGAAGGAAGCAATCTAGTGAAAATTTTCAGTTGGTGGGAAATATATATTCTATTTGTGATGTAGAGTTGAGGGCGAGACCCTCGTGATTCTTCGTGATTCGATGTGTTTGAACCAGGCTGAGTACCGCGGTGGAAATCATACTAGGATGGGACCCTTGTGATTTGTTCATGTGCTTTAATTCTTTCCTTGTTATATTGTTTTATAGGTTAGCATTGATAGAGAGTTGTTCCTGTCGGGCTTGTTTGATAGTTTCCTTATGTGTTCCTCTTTTTTTTCAGTCATTTTCGTTCTGTGCTCCTTCAATTTTTGCTTGCAGGGTGTGTGTCGGTGGTATTATTTGTGGCTTGGTGATTCAGGTGTCAAAGTATGAGGTCCTCATGTTTCTTGCATTATTACTAGCGTGATGGAGGTTTGATACAGAGTTCTATTGAATATGAGGCTAATTGTCGGTGTTGAGTTGATTTCGGGAAGCTATTGTGATCAGAAGTGTTATTAAGGGCCTATGTGTGGTGTGTTATATTGTGTGGTCATACCTTGTAGGTGTAGGCATGATTTGATATAGCTGGTTGAGACTGATACCGGATATAGATTTAGAATCGGGTCTTGTGGAAATGAAGAGAAGGTGAGAATTTGAAGTCTGAGGCTTATTCGTGTTGGTAGAAAGGCTAAATCGCAGTTGATATGGTGTCGTCAGGCTTATGTGGAATGGGGTGACGTGGGATCACTCACGAGTGTATTTTGGAAGTGTGCATTCAATGATTTGAAGACTTCAAGGCGAATCTTGGCACGTTCGAGGACGAACATTTGTTTTAAGAGGGGGAGAATGTAACGACCCGATCGGTCATTTTGAGAATTTAAGCTCCGTTCGGTGGCATAAGTTCTTGAACAGCTTCGTATTATGTATATCAACTTGCGTGCATGGTTGAATTCAGTTACCAGATGTTTCGGAGTCGAATTGGAAGAAGGATTGTTGTTGTGGAAGTTTAAACAGTGAAGTTTTGACCGAAATTTGACTTTTTATGTAAAAAGCCCCGGAACGAGTTATGGATGATGTTAGCAGCTTCATATGGTGATTTTGGGCTGAGGAGCACGTCCGGAATGTTTTTTCGAGGTCTGTGGTAGATTTAGGCTTGAATTGATGAAAGTTAGATTTTCGGCAATTTCGGACGATAGGTGAAATCTTGATACCGAGCCCGGAATGGAATTCCGAAAGCGGATGTAGGTTTGTAGTGTCATTTGTGACCTATGTGTCAAATTTGAGGTCATTCGTGCTAGTTTTGACGTGTTTCGGCATCGATTGTGGACTTTGGAAATTTCATAAGTTCTTAGGCTTGAATCTATGAATAATTGGCGATTTTGATGTTATATGATGTGTTTTGAAGGCTCGACTAAGCTTGGATAAGGTATTAGGACTGGTTGGTAAGTTTGGTTGAGGTCCCGGGGGCCTGGGGGATGTTTCGGATGCTCAACGAGATGATTTGGGCTTAGAAACCAGCTGAAGCATTGCTGGTTCTGGTGTTTCACACCTGCGGATGGGGAGCCGCAAGTGTGGTGGAGGGCGTCGCAGGAGCGATTTTGGTCAAGGGAAGCTAGGCTCGCAGGTGCGGAGCCGCAGATGCGGCCCAGTGATCGCAAGTGCGGCCCCAATTCATTTAGTGATTTTTAGCACTTGTGATGTATTTTCCGCAGGTGCGGGACCACAGGTGCGGTCCAATTAGCCGCAGGTGCGATCATCGCTGGGCAGAGAGTTTATATTCGAGGGTTTGTTCATTTTCACTCCAATTTTGATTTTTGAGCTCGAGAGAAGGCGATTCTTTGACGGATTTTCAGAGGAATCTTGTGGGTAACGATTTCTTTCTCAAATTTAGTTTTATTGCATTAATCTATTGTGGTTTTCCTCATTTAATCAAGGAGTTTGAGAGTAAAAGTTTGAAAATGGGAAAAAGTTCCCCAATTGAAAATCCGAGATTTGAGTGAGATTTTGACGTCGGATTTTGATGATTCTTGTTCGAGTGTTCTCATAAATGAGCGGGTGTTCATAATTTGTAAATTTTACCCGATTCTTAAACATGGGCCCGGGGGACTTTTTGGGCAATTTTTCTAATTTCGCGTCTTAGCTTCGAATTTATTAGTTAAATTAGTTGCTCGTAGTATTATTTACACGATGCTATTGATTTGATTATATTTGGACCATTTGGAGTCGGATACGCGTGGCAAGAACGTGATTTCAAGTTTGATTTGAGCGGTTGAGGTAAGTATCTTGCCTAACCGTGTGTGGGGGAATTACCCATTAGGATTTGAGTCTTCTATGTTGATTGTAATCCGTGTACGCGAGGTGACGAGTGTGTACTCGGACTTATTTGTAGAAGGTTGACCTTTTAGGATTCTTAGGTCCTTATATTCACATTGTATGAAGTTGATCTTGATACGCTTGAGTCCTTATCTGCTAGTTTCACCTATGCATGCTTGATTAGAACTAATTGCTTTAGGATCCACCCTTACTGCCTACTTGACTCTGATTTGACTCAACCAAAGGTTTTACCTCTCTATCATCATGCTATATTTTTCATAAACTACCTATAATTAATTAAATTGTTGAATATCCCTCATAATTTGCTCAACCTCATAAGGGGTTTAGATAACTTATATCTTAGTCGACTTGTCCTTACATGGAATTATTTGAGTTGTGTTGTCTTCTTATTGTTGACTTGAATTTATGGATTTGTTGCTTGTCTTGTTTTTCCCTGGTCAAGTTGTTCCCTTTTGCACTTAGTATTTGTGCCGTGATTATTCCTTGTGAACGATGTTCTACTATTTCTTTGTGAATTGAAGTTCTTGTATTGATTTATTCGCCGTATCTTTTGGCATTGTCCTGATTGCTCTGTATTTGATGTGGTGATGTACGAGTTTTCAGCCGTGCTATAATTGTTGTCTTTGGTTGTTGCACTGCATATTTAAATTGGGACTACAGACATATTCCGCAAGCTTTCCCTCTGTACTNCCCCCCCCCCCCCCCCCCGTACTGCATATTTACTTTGGGACTACTGACGTATTCCGATAGATCTCCCAGCACTGCATATTTATTTTGTGACTACGGACGTATTCCCGGAGATTCCCCTGTACTGCATAACTAATTCTGAACTACGGGACGGGATCCCTATAGATTTTATCAAAGGAATTATGTTTGAAAGAAAATTATTTGGGAAGTCCAATTTGAAAAATAATTTTCTTGAATAAAACTATGTTTGAATGACATTCCTTTGAAAAAAAGAATATTTGAAAAATATTTATTTTAAAGAAAACTATGTATGAAAGACAATTATTGAAAAGTAAAGTTTAAAGGCATTTACCTTGAAGGAAACTATGTTCGCAAGGTTATTATTTTCCAAAGGTATGTTTGCAAAGCATTTATTTGAAGGAAATTATGTTTGAAAAACATTTACTCGAAAGGTACATAATTTCCGTTTTGTAAAGTATATTTATGTATCTTTGGAGGAAGTATATTTCAGAGAAAATTTTCCCACTGAAATGATTATATTTTTAAAGCTTTCAATATAAACTTGCGGTTGAAAAGTTTCACTCGAGGATTTGACCAATTTATTGGGTTTTATTGGCTAAGGCCTGATGTGGACAAACTAATGCAGTTCTGAGTTACTGGTCTTCTTATTGTGTTGTGGTTTCCGGTTCTGGCTTGTACTTCCGACTATCCTTCCTGTGTATTATTATGTTGTTCCGTTGTTGTTTGATGTATTTCTTCCGCATTGTAGGTGTTCTGTTATTTATCATATTGTGCAGTCATTAGAGAGATGTCATATTCTTTCATTTATATATTTATATCTGTGTAACTTATTAGACCAGTGGTGTCTTGACTCGTCCTCATCACTGTTTAACTAAAGAATTGGATTCTTTGCCAAAGCTATTTTAAGAAGAACACGGGTTTCTGATAACCAAAGAATAAGATAATAATTGTAGGTAAACTCGTAAATGGAAAGAAGTAATATGCACAAAAAGTAAGTGTATTGCAATAGTAGTTCGAATGTTTTTTCCCCCTTTTACAGGTTATATTTTTCTCCTTTATATAGGGAATTTCCTAATATGACGTCTACCCTTTTCAGTGATTGAGCATTAATGACTAATTATGACACTAATGTAACGTTACAATGAATCAACTATAATTGTTGTGTGAATGTTGTGTAACGTATGGATCTCTAATTTGAAGATCTCTGAATCTGCCCTTTTGTTCTGCCCAAATACACTTTGACCGTGTCTCTTCATCTTTTCAATCAGGTTGAGACTTCCGTAGCTAATTAACCCATGGGTGTGATTTGCCGTGCCTCTTTGCCTCATACCTCTTCATAGAGTCCTGTCCAGCTGTCATGTCTTCATTACTCCACGTAGACTACTGAGTCATCAAGATTTATTACACGTGTGAAGCTCTTTTTTACCAATACAGATAGTCCCCCCACTTACCATATATTTATCAATTAATATTTGGTAAGTGGATACTCATTTATGGCAGGAATATTTTGCCGTCGCTTCACTCGAATCATTGCTTTTTTTCATGTACGTAAGCATCGCTTGTCACTTCCATTTAATGCTTATGCCACGTGGCATTCCTGGGTTGGTTCTGCAATTGTTCAGCGTCTTTTAGGACTTTCTTGCGGTTGCATCAGACACGAAGTGACATCTTCAATTATGATTTTCACATCATTGTTTTTTTCCATCTTTTGACGGTTGTCTTCGAGTATAAATACCACCTTTTTCTTTTCTTTCACGAAAAACTTCTAACTTTAAAACTTTATTTGTAAAGAACTTTTTTCTTTGCCTTTGTAGATATGTCTTCTTCAGACCAATCTAAGAGAGTCATAAACGTTGATGAGTTGACACCCTCTTCCGCTCCGACTCGGAGTCGGAGGGGTGGTAGACTGAGGAGTTTAGGCTCTACTCCTTCGAGAGGCTCTTCTTCTTCCCAGATTGTCTCCCCTCCTTCTGCTAGGTCTTTAGTCTCTCCAAGAGCTAGGGCTTCCATGTATTTGTCCAGGGTAGAGAACATCACGAACCCCTATGTGAACCACGAATTAATGAAATCATTCCTGCTGAGTTTACCTTCACTAGGGATAGTCAGGTCCTTGTAGATTAGTTGTTATCCCTTGATAGTGTTGATAGGTATCCCAATCTTATTACCGAAGCTTTGATTCCCCTTGTTCGCAAGGAATGTTCTTGGGAGTATGATTTTCCCATTGTTATTCTGAATAGCAATCATGGAATAACGTCTTACAAGACGAGGCATTCTTTTGTTTACACCTACCCTTTTACTCTAGGATTTAGACCTCCTATTGATCCAGTCATCATCGAATTTTTTCGTTTCTTCAACATTTTCTTAGGACAAGTTGGTCCTCTTGTGTGGCGGGTTGTCGCGTATCTTAGATGTTTAGCTTATTTAGCCTCGGTTCCTTTTACCTTCACTCACCTCATTCATCTTTATTCTCCTACCTTATTTCGTCAAGGGGTTTTCACTCTGGCTACTAGGAGCAAAAGAGTGTTGGTAACCCCTGATGACGATAAGGATAGATTTTGGTACCTTCGGTACGTTGCTGTGCCCACTGCTGGTTTAGTGAGCAAGGAAAATCTTCCCTTCCCTGAGAAGTGAAATCACACACATGAGTACATTTTAGCTCACATTTGTTATTTTTATTCTCTTTGCTTTAAGTGTTTCATTAACACCGTAGCTATTTTCTTCTTCTCTCAGAAATCATGGGTACTGTTGAGAATGTCTTCGGTATCCGTGATTGGGTAGAAAAGTTGTCGTCAGTTGCTCCATTGGAGGAAAGATCTTGGAAGTACTTCTCCGGGAAGTACGGTTGGAAAGTGAAGACTCACGGTAAGTGAAACTTTTGTTTTCACTTCTTTTCCTTACTCAAGCTTCTTTTTCTTCATTTGTTTAACCTTTTTTCTTTTGACAGGGTTTTCTGCTCGGGGGATGTCTATTGCATCCATTATGAAGATGCCTGCTGCATCCATTCCGAAGATGTCTTTGGCTCAGGCCCAGGAGATTATTATTGGTTCCTCTTCTTCCAAGAGGAAATTTGGCAGGTCTAGGACCTTAGAAGAAGAAGAAGAGGAGGGCACTTTGGTGCACAGGCCACATAGAAGAAGAGTGGTCTCAGACGATGAGTCTACACCCATGGTAGTGTATTCCGTACCTGATGTCAGACCTTCTACCCCCAGGGATTATTCTTCTTCTCTTGCACATGATTCTGTAGATCATCTATTCCACGAAGGTTTTGGCTCTGCTGCTAATGAGGCACCTCTGGCTGTTTTTTCTCCCTCCTTTAGAGATATCTCTTCGTCTGTTCCGGCTATTTTCTCTGCTCCTTTGGCCATTTCTGCTCCCATTGCTGCCTTGCCCGTGGCTTTCTCAGCTCCTCAAGTTTCTGTGCTTGAGACTTCTTCAGCTCCACAAATTTCATTTCCCGTGGCTCCTTCATCTCAGCCTGCTTCTGTGCCTCCTGTTAAAGAAGTAGGGTCTTCCAGCAGGGAGATGAGGCAAGTGAAAATTGAGGTTCCGGCTGATGGAAGCCTTTTTAAGAAATCCGGCCAACCCGAAGTGTGGCTAAAGCCTTTGATTGGCCCAACAGAGAGGACCAAGCTAGATAGTCAGAGTTCTCTTACCTGGGCTAATGAGGTTGTGCATTCCTCCTTGAAGGTAATGTTCATTCTCTTGTATTTCATTCTTATATATGTAATTACCGTATCTAATTGATTTTCTTTTTGTAGATCAAACTCACAGGCACAGAACTCATGAAGAGGATTTCTAATACGGATCAAGAGCTAAAGGAGTGTCATGCTGAAGCAGGGAATTGGAAAGGGAAATATGAAAGCCTGAGGCTCGACATGGAAGCCTTAGAAGAAGAAAAGTGTACCTTGGAGCGGCAGATGAGAGTCGTGGCTGCGGAGTTGGCAGTGGAGAAGGCTTCTTCTAACCAAGTGGACAAAGAAAAAAGCATTCTTGAGTCTTCGTTTGCTGAGCAATTATTGTTGCGACCAAAACACACACGCAATTATACACGGTCGTCAAGTAATAAAGTGACAAAAAGTCGGATGTCGAACCCATGAGGACTTGTGATTAACTATTAACTAAATTTAGACTATCATTATCTAAACAAGAATTAAACCTAATAATATTTGATTCTAAACTAATTAAAATAAAGAAAACAAATAGTGAACTCTGAACAAGGGAAAAGCAGATTTTTATGATATCAATGTAATGAAAACGATTTAGGGTTATGGGCTATCTAACAATCGTATTATACTTCAATTGAATTAACTAATTAATTTATCTGGTTTATTGGTTAACAGGGTTAATATTGCTCATAAGAATCTGTCGAGTTCTTACTCGCCTATTCAAGCTAACCTAACACCTATATGTCTATGGAGTTAGAATCAACAAGAACACATTATAATTCATGTAAATTAACCAAGCAAGGCAATTAGGTATATGTCTATCCTAACCGCGAATTCGTTCCCCGATGCCCAGGTTCAAGAACTTTCTCTACTCAATCCTATGTGCAATCTAGAATTCCCACTTTCGAGTTCAACTCTAGATTTGTAGATAGTATTCAATTGGTGATCAAGCAATCAAATAATTAAGCGCAAGATTGAATAAATAAACCAATGCAATAAACTAATAAATCAAAATCAATATTTGAATAACAATATTCATGAAAGAACCACAACCCTAGAGCGTGAAGTTTAGCTCCACATAGACATGGTAGAAAAACAACAAATCATAAAAAGAAACATAAAAACTACAAAGTTTGATGGAAGAAAAGATGAAACCCGGCCTCCACGGTGGCTCTATACTTGTGTTTTCCTCTAAAAGTCACGTCCCTCCCTCAAAATTGAGTTTAGACTTGCTTTTATACGTGTTGGGTAGGTCTAGGGTCGAATTAACCGAGTCCCGGTCAAAATAGGATAAATTCCCGTCATCGGCACCCTGAGTAGTGTCGGGCGCCCACCAGGGTGCTGCCTTGAAAGAGCAAACTATCGCCACAGGTGGCGCCAAGCCCTGCCTGTGGCGCCCAAAAATGCAATTTTTCCGGTTTTGTGCGTTTTCGCTCTAATTTTGTGCATTTCGTCCCCAATTACTTCCAAATAATTCCTACACATAAAAACACTACAAATCAATACAAATCATCACAATTAACATCTAAAACCCATGAAACAAAAGTAATATATGAGGCGATATACATGAAAATATATATACTTTACGCTAAACATCAACACCCCACACTTAGACTCTTGATCGTCCTCGAGCAATGGGACAAAATACTACCCTCCAACACGTGATTAACACTATGAAAGAGGGCTTCACAATTAATTCAATCAACACCGTACCTTTTGAATATAATCGATATTGATAATTAAGCATGAACACACAATTTTCACATTCTTCCCACTTTTAAATAGCCCAAGTATACTCAATATTATTCAAGGAACTCAAACAACTCAAGCAACCCCTCCACAACCACCTTACCTCAAAAGATAACTAGTTACCACTAAGCATCCTCAACTCACATACTCACCCAACACAAGAAAGAATACAACATCACCAACCCGTCATAAGACCAAGTGCCCTCACCACAAGCAAAAGAGTGAATATCAAGTTAGTCCACACATTCAAATATGTCATTCAACATAAATTAAGGACATCACACAATTGAACAAAATTACTCACTCTCACAAAGAATTCATGTGCATCTCGTGGTCGTACCATAAGCTTGCCCGTAGTGTACATCTCTACTAATCTAAGCTAGCCAAATCTAGGATCAATTAGGACTTTAAGGTTGTAATGTAGGCTAAGGGACGTCTAGATATATTTAGGAATAGTGACTAACCCTCCTAAGCACTTTAATACACTACACTCGATTCAAGTTATTGGCAAACCTTTGGCACCTATCGCATTTGGATACGAAGTCCTCGGCCTCTTCTTCCATCTTAGGCCAATAATATCCAGCTCTGATTAAGGTTTTTACTAAGGATCTCGCCCCTGAGTGATTTCCACAGTGTCCTTCGTGGACTTCTTTCATCACAAACTCCATTTGTAAGGTTCGAGTTATTTTGCTAGGGGGCCCCCGAATATCCGATATAATGAGTTGCGAATGAGGCAGTACCGTGCAGCTTTGCGGTGAAGTGCTTGAGTTGTTTTCTTGTCTTCAGGTATGGTGCCATTCTGTAAAAAATTTAGGATTTCGTTTCTCCAATACCAGGTTAAATTGTTGAAAGTTACCTCATTTCTGTCTTGGTCAATCACTGAATGGAATAGATGAACGACAATTGCATTGTCTTTATTTGTTACTTCCGTGACTGCGGTGAGGTTAGCTAATTCATCTGCATCTGCATTTTCCTCTCTAGGTATTTGTATTACCTTCCATATTTTGAATTGTCTCACGAGCTCTCGTGCCTTTTCCAGATATTGTAGCATCCGAGTCTCTCGAGCGATGTAAGTCCCTGCATCTAATTTACTACCAGTTGGGAATCTCTTTTGATCACGATTTGCTCGATTGAAAGCTCTCGTGCGAGTTCTAATCCTGCAATAACAGCTTCGTACTCTGCTTCATTGTTAGTTATAGGATAACATTTGATAGCTTGTCGTGTCTTTTCACCCGTGGGTGATATCAAGACTATGCCTAAGATGGCACATTTTATATTGGAAGAACCGTCGGTAAATAGGGTCCATAGACCCGGATTAACATCGTTGAAGAGTTGTAACTCTTTTTCCACTTCAGGGACAATGTTATTACTAAAATCAGCGACAAAATCAGCTAAGATCTGAGACTTGATTGCAGTCCTAGGCTGATATTTTATTACATGCTCACTTAATTCTATGGCCCACTTGGCTAATCTTCCTAATAGTTCTTGTTTATGTAGTATGTTTCTTAATGGATACGAGGTCATAACTGTGATTAGATGACATTGAAAGTATGACCTTAATTTTCTAGATGCCATGATTAGAGCTAAGGCTAACTTTTCTAGATGTGGGTACCTAGTTTTAGCATCTAGTAATGTCTTACTTACATAATAAATAGGATATTGTTTACCTTTATTCTCCCTTACCAACACTGCACTTACAGCAATTTCCGGGACAGCAAGGTAGACGTATAGTTGCTCCCCCTCCTTCGGCTTTGACAGCAACAGAGGTTTTGATAGATAAGCCTTTAGGTCTTTGAGAGCCTGTTGATATTCTTCAGTCCATTCGAACTGATTTTTCTTTTTGAGAACTGCAAAGAATTTAAAACTTTTCTCGGAAGATTTGGAAATAAATCTTCCTAAGGCTGCAATTCTTCCCGTTAGTCTTTGAACTTCCTTTTTGTTTATAAGTACATCAGGTATTTCTTCTATAGCTTTAATTTGATCAGGATTTACCTCTATTCCCCTGTTTGATAAAAGGAAATCCAAGAATTTACTTGATTCTATGCCAAAAGCGCATTTTTCCGGATTCAGCTTCATATTATACCTGCGTAAAATGTCAAAGGTAATAGAGAGGTGCTGGAAATGATTTTCCGCCCGTGTTGATTTTACCAGCATGTCATCAATGTAAACTTCCATTGTTTTTCCCAGATAATCCTGGAACATCTTAGTCACTAGCCTTTGATAGGTGGCTCCAGCATTTTTTAAGCCAAAAGGCATGACTTTATAACAATAAGTCCCCCTGCTTGTAATAAATGAGGTTTTTTCCTCGTCTGAGGGATCCATTTTAATCTGATTATAACTAGAATACGCATCTAGAAATCTTAACAATTCATGACCTGTCGTGGCATCAATCATTTGATCTATATGTGGTAATGGGAATGGATCTTTGGGGCATGCTTTATTTAAGTCAGTATAATCTACGCATACTCTCCATTTTCCATTCTTTTTAGGTACTACCACAGTGTTAGCTATCTAGTTAGGGTACGTTACCTCTCTTATTGAACCAATCTTTAAGAGTTTTTGTACCTCTTCGTCAATCACTTGGTTCTTGAATGGTCCTTGCTTTATTTTCTTCTGCTTAATAGGTACGAAGGATGGATCTTCATTTAGTTTATGAGTAATCACCTCTAGCGGGATACCTATCATATCTGAGTGGGACCACGCAAAGCAATCTGCGTTAGCCTTTAAATAATCAATTAACTTACCTCTTCGACCGATACTCGGCCTCGTACCTATATACACTTTCTGTTCAGGCTTTTGTTAAGACAATGGAACAGCTTCGAGGTCCAGAATCTACATCTGTGTGGTCCAATGCCTATTTCGTGGTGACTTGATTCACTTTCTTGTAAGTATTTTCTTTCGTACCTGTTTCAGTAGTAATACCTTTCGTACCTATTTGGGTAGTAATTTCTTCCATGCAAGTTTGGGCGGTGTCACCTGCTTGGGAGATTTCCTTATCCTCTAATTCTTTCACCTCTACGTTTTTGTTGTAGTGTACCACGGAATTTATATTTCTCGCAGTTTGCTGATCGCCTCTAATTTGCTGAATCCCCCATTCAGAGGGGAATTTAATTACCTGATGCAAGGTGGAGGGTATTTCTTTCATGTCGTGGATCCATGGCCTTCTCACGATTATGTTATAAGCCATGTCAGTATCGATGACTTGGAACCTGGTACTTTTGATCACCCCCTCAGCATAAGTGCTAAGTTCAATTTCTCCTTTTGTTATAACCGTAGAGTTATCAAACCCTGATATGGCTCGTGCCCTTGGGATTACTTGATTCCCCAATAGCATTTCTTCCACGACTCTTAGCAAAATGATATTGACTGAACTACCTGGATCAATCAACACTCTTTTTACGTTAGTGTCATGAATAAGTAAAGATATTACCAGAGCATCGTTGTGAGGAAGCATTAATCCGCCGATATCTGCATCATCGAAGGTTATATCGTCTGCTTCCAGATTTTCACGAACCCGCTTTCCGTGTGTAATTGTGAACTTCGTGGTCGTTTTGCAGACCACTCCGTTTACTTCTTCACCTCCGTGTATCACGTTGACGGTTCGTTTTGGAGATGGAGGTTTTGGGGGCTCCTGCCTGTTCTTCATGTATGCCTGTTTACCTTTTTCACTAAACAATTCTGTCAAATAGCCCTGTTTCAATAATTGTTCTACCTCACCTTGCAAAAATCTACAATCTGCAGTTCTGTGTCCATGATCATTATGGAATTCACACCAGAGATCTGGGTTCCTCTTATTCGGGTTCGACCTCATCTCTTTGGTCCATCAAACCTTATCACCCATATTTCTTAACACTGAAATTAGTTCGGAGGTACTTACATTAAAGGTGTGATCCCCAATTCGCGCATTACCTCTAGGTCGTTGATCTTGATCCCTTCTAGATCTAGATGAGGACGATCCCGCATCTTTGCTTGGTGGTCCATAATCTGACCTGGTGTTTTTGAACCTGGGACGAGTTTCACGTCCCGATGGTCCAAAGTACGGATCGTACCTGTTTTTACCTGATCTCCTGTCTGATTCTGAACGTCCGGATCTGGTATAATCTTCCTTTTTCGGTTGAGCAATGGTATCTTCTTCTATTCGAAGTTTAGTACTGTACCTATTATAAACATCGTTCCACGTTGTAGTTGGGAATTCTCTCAAGCTTTCCTTGAGTCTCCTCGTGGCTTCTGAGCTTTTGTCATTTAGATTACTTGTGAATGCCATGGCTGCCCAATTATCAGGCACCCTTGGTAGTTGCATTCTTTCTTATTGAAACCTGTCTACAAATTCACGAAGTAGTTCCGTGTCTTCTTGTTTTATTTTAAAGATGTCCTCCATCCTTTTCTCGACTTTCTGCGCACCGGAGTGTGCCTTTATGAAAGAATCTGCAAGCTCAACAAAAGAATCAATAGAGTTTTCAGGGAGAAGAGAATACCAAGTTAGTGCCCCTTTGGTAAGTGTTTCTCCAAACTTTTTAACTAGAATCAATAGAGTTTTCACGAGGGTGTTGATCTTGCTCCCGACGATGTCCCTTTGGCTACTGTCTTTCCTGCTTCTTTGAGAGAAGCTGTTTTGTCTGTTCCTTTGGCTATTTCAACTTCTGATGTTGCTTTGCCTGTAACTTCTTCAACTCTTCAACTATCTGTGCATGCTTCTTTGCCCGTGGCTTCTCCAGCTCCTCAACCTTCCATGCATGTTATTGTTCCATCTCTACCTGCTTCCATGCCTTCCGTTAGGGAAGTAGGGTCTTCCAGCAGAGAGATGCGGCAGGTGATAATAGAGGTTCCAGCTGAGGGGAATATTTTCAAGAAAATGGGTGAGACCGAAGTGTGGCTCAAGACTTTGATAGATCCCTCTGAGAAAGCAAAGCTAGCCAGCCACGATGCTCTTACATGGGCCAATGAGGTCGTGCATACTTCTTTGAAGGTATGATGCAAGTTATCCTCTTCCACTCTCGTATATGAAATTTACCATATCTGACTGGTTTATTTCTTGTAGATTAACCTTATAGACATGGAGCTTATGAAGAGGATTTTAAACACGGACCAAGAGATAAGAGAGTTGCAGGCCGATGTTGATAATTGGAGAGCATAGTATGATAGCTTAAGGATTGACATGGATGCTTTAGAAGAGGAAAGGAATACCTTGAAGCGGCAGATGAGACTCATGGTAGCAGAATTGGCAGTGGAGAGGGCTTCTTGCAGTCAAGCTGATAAAGATAAGAGTGTTCTGGAGTCTTTGTTCGCGGAGCAACTGTCCCGTGCCTCAGAGGAGATTAGAGACTTGAAGAACTTGTTGGGGCAGAAGGAGGAATACTCAGGCGAGCTCGTGCAATCACTCACTTGTACTCAAGAAGACCTTCGTAGGGCTTTAGAGAAAGCTCAAACTTTAGAGGAGTCGATTGTTCCATTAAGGGCCGCCCATAAAGCTGCGGAAGCGGAGAAGGACGGATTGAGAGCTAAGCTTCAAGTATGGGCAAAGAATTATGAAAATTTGGAAGAGGTGGATGTTGTCGATGTGAGCTGGGCGTATATGAATTCTCGCCTTGACACATTGATGGAAATGAATCAAGAGGGTTTTGACCTTAGTGCTGAAATAGCAAAAACTAAGGAAGCCTTGGAGAAGGCTAAACAAGGTCATAACCTCTCTTCACCTGATGGTGAGATTCCAGCCGCTCATGCCTCCTCGTCTCCAGTTGCTCTCGCTCCTTCTGCCACTAAAGTCAACCCCTCTCTTGAAAAGATTTAGTTGGTTTATCCCTTTTTTTTTCTTTTTCTTTGTATCAATTGGTGGTTACCCCCAGTCCCATCGGGGGTAAATTTGGATTTCCTTTAAGTCCCCAAATGACAACTTAGGGGCACCACAATGTATATAAAAATTTTATACGGCTGAATATAAGTTAATACTTAGTTTTATCCGTTTTAATATATAAATGTTAGTTCGACTTTTGTTGAGTTTCTGTTTCACTCTTTAAGTCTTTTCATGCTTCATTTTTTGAGTTTTTAGTTTTACCTTCGAGTTTTGCATGGGGAATGCTTTAGACTACTCGTACCTTTTTTGTAATAGACACGGTGCCATATCAAATGTGTGCCTTTTTGTAGTAGGCATAGTTTATGGAAGAGGGCCTTTATAATTGACATGAAGAAGACGTCTCAACTTCATGATAATGCAATAGAGTGATAGGAATTTTACACATGTTTAAGAATGTCCAAGGAAAGTTTTTTGTTTGAACTTCCATGACATTTTACATGTGTTTGGTTATCGTCTAAAACTCATGTTTGCAACTGTTTTTTGTTTAACAGATTTGATATATTCTTGTATTTCGTAATTGTTTTTCATAGGTAACAGTTTTTTGATATTAATACAAGGAAATAACTACTTTTTACTAGTAACAGTTTTTATAAAGATTGGGGTTTTTACCCGCAACTGTTTTGGAAACCGTTTTCTAATAAGTACGAGGGAAATGTTTTCTTATTCGTAATTGCTTTTATTTGATAACAGTTTCTTGAACAAATACAAGGATTTAGATCTTTCATCCATAACTGTTTTATTCGAGAACAGTTTTTTGAATTACTACATTGATGATGATCTTTTACCCATAACTGTTTTTGTTACAATAGCTTTGAATAAGTATAAATATGTACATTTCTTTCTCGTGACTAATATTTTGCCGGTTTTTGCTTTTTGCATTAGGCTCGATTCTGCTCGTGTCACTTGTCTCGTTGGGTAGATGGGTATTCAGGCTCGAGCTTTTGACTTTTTCATAGTCTTCTTTGCTTCGTCTTAGTCTTCCATACTATATAATCCTCCAAGTGTTTGAGCTTTGAAGAATGAAATCTCGAGCACTTGATTATTCCTTCCTTGTGGTCCTTTTCCTGAAAAGGAAAAACATTCCGGACTCGAAGGTATATAGTTTTTTAGATGATGACTGCTTAACCCTTTTAAAACGTCCATCAGAAAGTGTAACCCTAGACCGGGAATTGTGTTATTTCCTCGCGTGTTTGCAGGTCTAATATCATCATCTGGTGATGGGTTAGCTTTGTGCCTATCATCTAAAATAGTCAGTAAAATTTTTAAATGTTCAAAATAAAATCGAGCATGTGATACCTGACGGTAGGTATTCTTTTCTTTTAGAAGTAATACTTCTTTAGATGGATGGCGTTCCAGCTTGTTGGTAGAACTCTGCCATCCATAGCTTCCAACTCATAGGTGCCTTTCCCAGCTATGCTTCGGATTGTAAGGTCCTTCTCAGTTTGGATTTAGCTTTCCTACACCTGCTTCTTTCGTTTATTGAAAGACTTTTTTGAGTACGAAGTCCCCAATCTCAAAGTATCTGAGATAAGCTTTACGGTTGTAATAACGCTCTATGATTTACTTTTGAGCTGCCATCCGTATCAATGCTACTTCTCTCCGTGGTTCGAGCAGGTCCAGGTTGGTCCGTAATTCATCGTCGTTTTCACCTTACATGGTTTTTGAGAAACTTATGCTTGGTTCTCCAATCTCCACAGGTATTAAGGCTTCTAATTCATAAACAAGTGCGAACGGAGTTTCTCCCGTGGCTATCTTTGAAGTTGTTCTGTATGCCCATAGTACCGCTGGTAACTCATCAGGCCAATTTCCTTTGGCTTTATCCAGCCGCTTCTTTAGATTGTTGATGATGACCTTATTCGTTGACTCAGCTTGACCATTAGCCACGGGGTGGTACGACGTTGAAGTGATCCGCTTGATTTGCCAACTTTCGAAGAATTCTGTGATTTGCGAGCCTATGAATTGTGGGCCATTATCACACACGATTTCCTTTGGTATTCCAAAGCGGCATATTATGTTTCATCATAAGAAGCTTTTAACTTCCTTTTCTCGCACTTGTTTGAACGTTTCTGCCTCTACACATTTTGTAAAATAATCGGTTAGTACGAGTAAAAATCGTACATGTCCTTTAGCTGTGGGAAGAGGTCCCACTATGTCCATACCCCATTTCATGAAAGGCCATGGGGATATTATTGGATGTAATAATTCCGCTGGTCGATGCATGTTATTGGCAAACCTTTGGCATCTGTCACATTTGGATACGAAATTCTCGGCTTCTTCTTCCATCTTAGGCCAATAGTATCCGGCTCTGATTAGTGTTTTCACTAAGGATCTCGCCCCTGAGTGATTTCCACAGTGTCCTTCGTGGACTTCTTTCATCACAAATTCCATTCANTCTGCTTCTGCATTTTCCTCTCTAGGTATTTTCATTACCTTCCATGTTTTGAATTGTCTCACGAGCTCTCGTGCTTTTTCAAGATACTGTTACATTCTAGTCTCTCGAGCGATGTAGGTCCCCTGTATCTGATTTACCACTAGTTGGGAGTCGCTGTTGATCACAATTTGCTCGATTGAGAGCTCTCATGTGAATTCAAGCCCTGCAATAATAGCTTCGTACTCTGCTTCATTGTTAGTGATAGGATAACACTTTATAGCTTGTCGTGTCTTTTCACCCGTGGGTGATATCATGACTATGCCTAAGTCGGCGCCTTTTATATTTGAAGAACCATCTATGAACAAGGTCCATAGGCCTGGATTAACATCGTTAAAGAGTTGTAACTCTTTTTCTACTTTAGATACTGTTGACCCATGTCACTGCATAATTTTGAAGATTGACAAAAGGCTGACCGGTTGAACCAGGTCCATCAGAGCACACATACTTGATCTGGCGAGTTTGCACACAAACCTTATATGCATAGGAGATGAATGCGATTGTGAAGTATCAATGAACAAGAAGAGTATCTTCTAATGCGAAAAGGTTGCAAATTTATGAAAGAACAGAAGTCGAATTCAGCAAGGACATAAACGAAGAAAGGAAGTTGAGTTTGATAAGAACTTGTTCTCCCAGGCAGAGTTGAACTGGAATTGGAAGACAAGCTCAACGACTGACTCTATAAATACTTGATGTATTTCTGCTGGAAAAAAAAANNNNTGTTGACCCATGTCACTGCATAGTTTTGAAGATTGACAAAAGGCTGACCAGTTGAACCAGGTCCATCAGAGCACACATACTTGACCTGACGAGTTGGCACACAAACCTTATATGCATAGGAGATGAATGCGATTGTGAAGTATCAATGAACAAGAAGAGTATCTTCTAATGCGAAAAGGTTGCAAATTTATGAAAGAACAGAAGTCGAATTCAGCAAGGACATAAACGAAGAAAGGAAGTTGAGTTTGATAAGAACTTGTTCTCCCAGGTAGAGTTGAACTGGAATTGGAAGACAAGCTCAACGACTGAATCTGTAAATACTTGATGTATTCCTGCTGAAAAAAAAAGACGCACAAAGCTGAAGTGAATCAAAATCTGAAAGCAAAATTCCCAGAGTTATTTTTGCTAGCAGAATCATTGTGCGATGCAAAGGCTACAGTTCAACTAGAAGAACCAGTTTCATCAGATTGATTATTGAGTCCAGTTGATTGTAGTAGGAGCTTTAACATTGTATCTTTTCAGCTTTCATAGAAGCAATTGTTATAGGTACGTATTGATCAAGTTAGAGTTAACTTGAGGTGTGTAGAAATTAGCTAGGGGCTAGTTATTACAAAGGGTTAGAGTTAATCATTAGGATTACAAAAGAGTTTATTTTTTAAGTTCGTTTGGCTCAGAGTTTTTAGTGAAGAGTTGAGCAAATCCTACTGAGGAGTAGGTCGTGGTTTTTTCACCTTTTGAGCCAGGTGTTTTCCACGTAAAAATCTCTGTATTTTTACTTTACTGCTTCTTATTATTCCGCAATAGTAGTAGTTGAAACACCAAGAAGAACCAGGTTCTCCTACTGAGACAGCACTCGAAAATTGGGTACCACACAAAGTAACCTATCTTCTTGTGTGTTATTGAAGTATAAAACATCAGATACAATGTTATTACCAAAGTCAGCAACAAAATCAGCTAGTATTTGAGACTTAATTGCAGTCCTAGGCTGATAGATTATTTCATGCTCACTTAATTCTATGGCCCACTTGGCTAATCTTCCTGACAATTCCTGTTTATGCAGAATATTTCTTAAAGGATATGAGGTCACAACGGTGATTGGGTGGCATTGAAAATAGGGTCGTAATTTTCTAGATGCCATTATTAAAGCTAAGGCTAACTTTTCCAGATGTGGATATCTAGTCTCAGCATCTAGCAAAGTTTTACTTACATAATAGACAGGTGATTGTTTACCTTTTTCTTCTCTTACCAATACTGCACTTACAGCAATTTCTGAGACAACCAGGTAGATGTACAATATTTCCCCTTCTTTTGGCTTTGAAAGCAATGGTGGTTTCGATATATAAATTTTCAGGTTCTTGAGGGCTTGCTGACATTCTTCAGTCCATTCGAACTGATTCTGTGTTTTGAGAACGGAGAAGAATTTAAAACTTTTTTCGGAAGATTTAGAAATAAACCTACCCTAAGCTGCTATTCTCCCTGTCAGTCTTTAAACTTCCTTTTTATTTGTTAAAATATCAGGTATTTCCTCTATAGATTTCTTTAATTTGAGCGCGATTTACCTCTATTCCTCTGTTTGACATAAGGAAACCCAAAAATTTACCTAATTGCACTCCAAAAGTGCATTTCTCTGGATTTTACTTCATATTACACCTGCGTAGAATATCAAAAGCAGTAGAGAGATGCTGGAAATGGTCTTGTGCTTGTGTTGATTTTACCAATATATCATCAATATAGACTTCCATCGTCTTTACAAGATGTTCTTAGAACATTTTAGTCACTAACCTTTGATTGGTGGCTCCAGCGTTTTTAAGCCAAAAGGCATAACTTTATAACAGTAAGTCCCCCTGTTTGTAATGAAGGAAGTTTTTTCCTCATCTGAGGGATTCATTTTAATTTGGTTATAACCAGAATATGTATCTAAAAATCTCAATAATTCATGACTTGTTGTGGCATCAATCATTTGATCTATATGTGGCAATGAGAATGAATCTTTGGGGCATGCTTTATTCAAGTCAGTATAATCTACGCATACTCTCCACTTGCCATTCTTTTTAGGTACTACCACGGTGTGTGCTAGTCAGTTAGGGTACGTTACCTCTCGTATCGAACCAATCTTCAAGAGTTTCTATACCTCTGGGTCGATCACTTGGTTCTTGAATGGTCATTGCTTTCTTTTCTTCTGCTTAACAGGTATGAAGGATAAATCTTCATTTAGTTTATGAGTCATCAGTTCTGATGGGATGCCTGTCATATCTGAGTGGGACCATGCAAAGCAGTCTGCGTTAGCCTTTAAATAATCAATTAACTTACCTCTTCGAGCGGGGCCTAGCCTCGTGCCTATATACACTTTCTGCTCAGGCTTTTGTTCAGATAATGGAACAATTACGAGCTCCTCCGTAGTTGTTTTGATGTGCTCATCTTTCTCCGGTTCACAAATGATGTCCGGTCTGGAATCTGTTTCTGTGTGGTATAATATACCTTCCGTGGTAACTTGATTTTCCTTCTCGTAAGTATTTTCTTTTGTACCTGTTTCAGCAATAATACCTTCCGTACCTATTTGGGTAGTAATTTCTTCCATGCTTGTTTGGGTTGTGTTACCTGCTTGGGAAATTCCCTTATCTAGTAATTCTTTCACCTCTATTTTCTTGTTGTAGTGTACCACATAGTTTATATTTCTTGCGGTCTGCTGATCTCCTTTGATTTGTTGAATCCCCCATTCAGACGGAAATTTAATTACCTGATGCAACGTGGAGGGTATCGCTTTTATGTCGTGGATCCATAGCCTTCCAATGATCACGTTATAAGCCATGTCAGTATCGATGACTTGGAACCTGGCACTTTTGATCACCCCCTCAGCATAAGTGCTAAGCTCAATTGTTCCTTTTGTTATAACCGTAGAGTTATAAAACCTTAATATGGCTCGTGCTTTTGGGATTACTTGATTCCCCAGTAGCATTTCTTCCACGACTCTTAGCAAAATGATATTGACTGAACTGCCTGGATCAATCAACACTCTTTTTACGTTAGTGTCATGAATAAGTAAAGATATTACCAGAGCATCGTTGTGCGGAAGCATTAATCCACTGATATTTGCATCATCAAAGGTTATATCGTCTTCTCCACGAGCCCGTTTCCCATGTGTAATCGTGAACTTTGTGGTTGTTTTGCAAATCACTCTGTTTACTTCTTCACCCTCGTGTATTACGTTAACAGTTCATTTTGGAGAAGGAGGCTTTGGGGGCTCCTGCCTGTTCCTCATATATGCATGTTTACCTTTATCACTAAACAATTCTGTTAAATAGCCCTGTTTTAACAAATTTTCTACTTCACCTTGTAAAAATCTGCAATCCGCAGTTTTGTGCCCATGATCATTGTGAAATTCACACCAGTGATCTGGGTTTCTTCTACTTAGATTTGACCGCATCTCTTTAGGCCACTTAACCTTGTCTCCCATGTTCCTCGATATTGAGACAAGTTCAGTAGTACTTACATTAAAGGTATGATCCCCAATTTGAGTACTACCTCTAGGTCGTTCATCTTGATCTTTTCTGGATCTAGACGAGGATGAGACTACGTCTCTTCCTTGTGGTCTATAGTCTGACCTAGTATTTTCGAACCTGGGGCGGATATCGCGTCACGAGGGTCCTAATTAAGGATCGTACCTCTTTGTATATGATCTTCTATCTGATTCAGGACGTCTGGATCTGGAATGATCTTCATCTCTCGCACGAGCAATGATATCTTCTTCTATTCTGAGTTTAGTACTATACCTGTTATATACATTGTTCCATGTTGTAGCATGGAATTCTCTTAGATTCTCCTTAAGTCGTCTCGTGGCTTCTGAGCTTTTATCGTTCAGGTTGCTTGCAAATGCCATGGCTGCCCAATTATCAAGCACCTTGGGTAACTGTATTCTTTCTCGTTAAAACCTGTCTACAAACGCACGGAGTAGTTGCGTGTCTCCTTGTTTTATTTTGAATATGTCTTCCATTCTATTCTCAACTTTTTGTGCACCAGAGTGTGCTTTTATAAACGAATCTGCAAGCTCAGATAAAGAGTCAATAGAATTTTCAGGGAGAAGAGAATACCAGGTTAGGGCCCCTTTGGTAAGTGTTTCCCCAAATTTTTTGACAAGGACCGATTCAATCTCTTGTTTCGTTAAGTTGTTTCCTTTTACCCCAGTATTGAAAGCAGTCACATGGTCGCGTGGGTCAGTTTTTCTATCATATTTGAGAACGTCAGGCATTTTAAACTTCTTGGGTATAGGCAAGGGTGCCGCACTTGGCTTCCAAGGTTGTTGAGAATATCTATCAACATCGATGCCTTTGATGATAGGTGGTACTCCAGGAATTTGTTCGATGCGATCGTTCTGCTCCTTCATCT
>ML401351.1:0-35229 GCA_005239525.1 Nicotiana knightiana | reverse complement strand
ATCGAAGTTGATTGTATTCGAGAATCAGATGCCTTTACAAGTTGTATTCCCCTCCCTTATATAAGAGCTTATAATGTACGACTCTTGCTATGGTTACTCATTAATGAATAATTATGACATTAATGAGGCGTTACAATGGATAACGGTAATTGGAGTTCGGTTACATAACGTTCGAGTAATTAATTGTGGGTCCTTGAATCTGTCCGTAGCTTTGTCTAGATTCATTCTGACCGTGCCTCTCTCCCGTTCTGATCAAGTTGAGTTTCCCGTGGCTGATAAGTTCGTGGGTTTACTGAACCGTGCCTCTTTGTACCGTACCTCTTCAAAGAATCACATCCAGCTGTCATTTTTTCCTGTGTCCACGTGACTGACTGAGTTGTCAAAAGTTGGCTTACGTGTGAAACTCTTTTTTACCAATACACGTGTCTCTTCATCTTTTCAATCAGGTTGAGACTTCCTTAGCTAATTAACCCATGGGTGTGATTTGTCGCGCCTCTTTGCCTCATACCTCTTCATAGAGTCCCGTCCAGTTGTCGTGTCTTCATTGCTCCACGTAGACTACTGAGTCATCAAGATTTATTATACGTGTGAAGATCTTTTTTACCAATACAATCACTACTTCACCGAGGTTTGTCTTGATACTTACTAGGCATCGCTGTGGTGTGCTCATACGACACTTCTGCGCATTTTTTTGTGCAGATCCAGGTATTGATTGTTAATAGCTACTCGGATCATTGTCGAGGAGACTCAAGGTAAACCTGTTGCTGCGTTCGCAGGCTTCGGAGTCACCTTCCTTATTTTATTCAAGTGTTCTTACTTATTTCTAGACGGTTGTATTTAGAAGTTGTAGGAAATTTTATAGAGCTTATGACTTGTATTACCGGTTTTTGGGAAATTGTAAATTCTGTCAAGATTTCTATATCGAGATCGTTAGATTTCCTTTATTATTATTGTTATTCAGTAAATGTTAAGCTTACCTAGTCCCTAACACTAGGTGCCATCACGGTACCCAACGGAGGGAAATTTGGGTCGTGACAAGTTGGTATCAAAGCCTTAGGTTTATAGGTTCTACGAGTCATAAGCGAGTTTAGTAGAGTCTTGCGGATCGGTACGGAGACGTTTGTACTTATCTTCGAGACGCTACCGAACTATTAGGACAATTCCAATTCTTTCATTCCTATCGTGTGAGTTCATTGACCTTGAAGTTTGAAATTTATCATTCTATTCTCTCACAAATGGTGAGGACACGAGCCGCGGTTCCTGATGATGTTACCCCCGAGACAGATGTCACTAGGGGCAGAGGCCGAGGTCGATAAAGAGCACGTGCCATAGTTAGGCCACCTACCAGAGCAGCCTTTGAGGAGCCACCAGTAGTTCCAGTTGGGGGGAAGGCACCGGAGGTGCCTGTTGTTACCCCCGGACTTCAAGAGAATTTAGCACAGTTCCTGAGCATGTTTGGTACATCGGCTCAGGCGGGGTTATTTCAGGTTGCACCAGTTACTTCACCGATCGGGGGAGGATCCCAGACTCCCAGCGTCCATACTCGAGAGCAGCGAGTTCACATTGGTTAGGGTCCAGGTGTCATAGTGACACAGCCTGTGGTTCCAGTTCAGCTCATGGTCAGAGCAGCAACATCTGAGGAAGAGCAGCTTAGATTTGCAAGGTTCAAGAGATATAACCCTCTTACATTTAGCGGATTGGCATCAGAGAGTGCACAAGGTTTTGTGGAGGAGTGCCATAGCATCCTCTGTACTTTGGATATTGTTGAGACAAGTGGGGTTGTTTCTACTACGTTCCAGCTTCAGGGAGCGGTCTATTAGTGGTGGCGAGCATGTGAGTTGGGTAGCCCGACCGAGTCAGCTTCACTTACGTGGAGTCATTTTATGGAGATATTCTTGAGAGAGTTTGTACCCCATTCCCTTCGGGGTGCATGGCGCGCGGAGTTCGGCAGTTGCGCCAGGGTAGTATGTCAGTATTAGAGTATGCCATCAGATTCATTGATTTGGCCAGGCATGCACCTTCCTTAGTCGCTACAGTTAGAGCGCGGGTCCGTAGATTCATTGAAGGGCTCAGATATGATATTCGGTTCAGTATAGCTCGAGAGTCGGAGTCGTATGTTTCATTTCAGCAGGTGGTATGGATCGCTCGCCGGTCAGAGGGCATGTGGGACCGGGAGCGAGAGAACACACAAGATCAGGAGAGAGAGTACAGGGAGGCGAGGAGGCCTCGTAGACTGGATAGATCTGTTGGTCCTTATTTTAGAGACAGGGTGCGACACGGTAGAGGTTTTGTGGGTCAGCCAGTTCAATTTGCATTATCGGCTCCCCTACCGCATCTGCGACCTCACACCTGTGGTCCCCTATCGCAGGTGCGAAAACATCAGAAACATTGCACCAGCAGCCATTCTGTTGCATTTTCCAAGTCCAAACCTTCCGATGACCATCCGAAATCACCCCGAGCCCCTCGGGGCCTCAACCAAATATACCAACACGTCACATATCATCACACAAACTTAGTCGAACCCTCGGAATACTCAAAACGACATCAAAATACCAAATTACCTTCGGATTCAAGCCTAAGGCTTTCCAAACTTCCGAAATTCGCCAACGATGCCGAAACCAACCAAACCACATCTGAATAACCTAAAATTTTGCACGCACATCAAAAATGGAACTACGAACCTATTACAACTTCCGAAATTCCATTCCGACCCCGATAGCAAATTTTACACTGCTGACCGGAAATTGCCAAAAATTTAATTTCGCCAATTCAAGCTTAAATCTACCGCGGACCTCCGAATAGCATTCCGAACATACTCCTAAGTCCCAAATCACCTAACGAAGCTATATGAACCATAAAAACCCAATTCCAAGATCATTTACCTCTAAGTCAACTTTCGGTTGACTTTTCCAACTAATTAACCAACTTAAGAGACTATGTGTCTCATTCCTCTCCAAAATCACTCTGAACCCGAGCCAACCGACCTGACACAACATAATAAGGCCGATCCACATATAATGCAGCAGAAATGGGAAAAACAAGGCTGAAACTCTCGGAATGACCGATCGGTCGTTATATATGTGTGTGTGTGTGTGTGTGTGTGTGTGTGTGTGTTATAAAATAATAATAATTAAAAATATTGATAGATACTTTATAAAAATAATAAAAAGTTATCTTTTATATTTTTGATTAATTTAAAATAACAATTTAATAAAGAAAATATTATATTATTTAAATTTTAAGTAAAATATAAATGGAAAACAAATCAAATATTATAGTAGGAACGAATGTATGAAAAAGGAAGATAAAAATGATGTTAGAATATTTATACTTTGAATTAATTATAAAAAGGTAAGTAGAAAACACTCAAATACTTATTGATAAATTTAGATAATTGAAGAATTTGAGCAATATAACATAAGTTTCAATAAAATAAAAATTTCATAGTAAAAGAGTATATATATATATATATCAAAATAAAAGTAGTGACAAAATATTAAGCGTATGACAAGTTAATAAAAAGTAATATTAGTAAACTAAGTACTTACTAATTTAACAAAAGACATACGAAATGAATAATTTATTTGAATATCATGTAACGTGTATCCTTTAATTTTATGTAGATTTTATTATATTTTCGCATATTGTATTAAATTTGTTATATTTTCGCCCGTTGAATTAAAAAAATTAATTTTTTACTAAAATTTATTTAAAAAATATGATATATTGCATCATAATTTCATAAAATTAATATTCTTTTAAATTATCCGTACATTGAGAGAGTTCTAACACTAGTATAATATTAAAAGTTAAGATAATTTTAAGAAAAATAACTTAAGTGAGAGAAGATATTCTTACCTTTTTGATACTATTGCAACGATGAAGGTTAGTCTGAAAAATTGTAATTGTGTAATAACGTAAAAATAATTTTTTATACATATGACAAATCTTTGAATTTCCTTAAAATATTAAAAACGTTTAGTGTAAGAGGGAGATTCATGAAGATGTCACATATCATATTGGGGCGGGATGGATGAAACGGAGACTCGCTTCCGGTGTTTTGTGTGAAGGTGCCACTGTAACTTAAGGGTAAGTTATACAGAGTGGTGGTCAGACCAACGATGTTGTATGGGGCTGAGTGTTGGCCAGTCAAGATTGCTCAGGTCCAGAAAATGAAGGTAGCAGAGATGAGGATATTGAGATGGATATGCGGGTACACCAAGTTAGATAGGATTAGAAATGAGGTTATTCGCGACAAGGTGGGTGTGGCCCCTATTGAGGATAAGATGTGGGAAGCGCGACTTAGGTGGTTTGGTCATGTGAGGAGGAGGAGGAGCACAAATGCCCCAATGAGGAGGTATGAGAGGTTGACATTGGAGGGCCTAAGAAAAGGTGTTGGGAGAGGTGATTAGGCAAGACATGGCGCAGGCTCAGCTGACCGAGGACATGACCCTTGATAGGAAGGTATGAAGGTTGGGATAGTAGAGTAGGTAGTCTAGAGTGTTCATAACAGTATTATTGGCACGCAATCTCGCTTTCTGTTGGTAGTAGGTTGTTATGACTAACTGTTATTTTCTTTCATTGTTGATCACCTTACTGTCTTGTTGTTTTAATTCTGCTTTTATATGGCTTTTTGGTACTATCCCTTCTTGTCTATATTTTCAGTAATGTGGTGCTTATGCTTTCCTGAGCCGAGGGTCTATTGGAAACAACTTCTCTATCCTCGCAAGGTAGAGGTAAGATTTGCGTATACGCCACCCTTCACAAACCCCACGGTGTGTGATAATATTATGTTATTGTTGTTGTATTAAAAACGTTTATATAATAGTAAAAGTGGTTCAAAAATACCAAATATAATATTTTTTGCATTCTCTTGAATTCATCATTAAGATTTATGACTGTGTTGTCCCGTGAATGCCTAGCCTTACCCGTAAACCTACACCATGCTTATATTATGTTATTGTTGTTGTATTAAAAACGTTTATATAATGGTAAAAGTGGTTCAAAAATACCAAATATAATATTTTTTGCATTCTCTTGAATTCATCATTAAGATTTATGACTATGCTGTCCCGTGAATGCCTTACCCATAAACCTACACCATGCTTGCCAAGCCCTTTAGCCTTCCCTTCTCTACCGTTTCCCGCCGCCATACTCTTTAACTCTAACTCACTACTAAATAAGTTGTCATCTTCTTTCCAAATTGACTATAGTATAATTAACGAAAAGTTACCCCAATTAAGCAAGTCATGATGTGATATACATTTAAGAGCTTAAGTTGTATGTTTTGATCGTAGAAAAAGTATTTGCACTATCAAGTTACTTATAAAGTAATACAGATAAATTACTACGGTAAGAATTACAACAATAACAACAACAACGAAGAACCTTACTCCTACCTTAATCCCATAAGTGAGGTTTTGGGAAAGTAACGTGTATGCAAACCTTACTCCTACTTTGAGAAGATAAAGAGACTGTTTCCGTTAGACTCTCGCCTCGCGAAAGGATGAAAAAGAAAATGTAGTAGCAACAAGCAGTAACATCAGCAAGATAACAGGATAGCCGAAGTGAAAAAACCTACAAATAGTGATAGAAATAACTTTATAACCTAATAGAGATTAAAAATAATACGAAAAAGGGTCAGACCTGCACCTAACGTATCAACTCCATTCTAAAAATGCCCCTTGTTAACCTATTTTGCTAAGAATGACCCTACCGTTAAAAATCTGGTATAGTTGTGCCCTTAGTTCTAATGGGTTACTTATGATTTAATTTAATATTTATTAATTCACGTGGATATTTCTGATTGGCCATTAAATAAGGCACACCCCAAATCGAATTTTACTCCACTCATAACCCAAATTGACCGACCCGACCCAGTAAACATTCTTTTACCCCCAAAAAACACAATGTCAGGTCATTTCCACCCACTTCATTACCAAATTACAGCAATTTCTCTCCTCTCTCATCTCTCATCTCCCATCTTTTAACTCAAAATCTTTGATAAATCTGAGTTTGTTTCTTTCTAAGCTTCAAATGACAGAATCTTTTTCTACTTCTTCTCGTGACCTAGGTGACGCTCGTGCTTGTTATTGCGGACTGATAGCCAATCATTTCCTATGAATGGTGGTCGTATATTCTATAAATGTCCTCGTTACGAGAGCAATGGTTTTCGATATTGGGAATGGCGTGATGAAGAACTCCCCCTCATGTATCAATGTTTATCCACTAGAAAAAAATTACAGTGGACGTTCTTCGTCAAGAAAGGAATAAGTTTAGGAAGATGGTCGATGATATGGTTGGTAGTAAAGCCGTAACGACCTGACCGGTTATTTTTCTTTCTAGAACCCCATTCCCCTAAATAATATTCCCCGTATGTGCTTTTACTATTTTATGACTTGTGGGTTAGTTCGGGATTTGGAAGAGTTCGGGTTGAAATCGGAACACTTGGTTCTATGGTTTGGCCTTAAGAGGCTAAGTTTGACTTCAGTCAACGTTTTGAGTAAACGACCTCGAAATCAGGATTTGACGGTTCCAATAGGTACGTATGATGATTTTGGATGTAGGCGTATGTTCAAATTGGGTTTTGGATAATCCGGGAGCGTTTCGGCGCCTAATAGTGAAAGTTGGCTCTTTGAAGGTTTTAAAGTTCTTTAAATTTGGTTTGGAGTAGGATTTGGTGTTATCAAGGTCCAATTGGGATTCCGAGTCTGGGAATAGTTTCATATGGTAATTTAGGACTTGCACGTAAAATTTGGTGTCATTCCGAGTAGTTTAAGTATGTTTCGGCGCATTGGGAGTAAATTAGAAGAACTTGAAGTTCATATTTTGATTCAATTGGTTTGGGGTGTGATTCTTAGTTTTAATGTTTTTTTATGCATTCTGAGAGTTCGAGCGAGTCCGTTTTACAATTTCAAACTTGTGGATATGTTTGGACGGGGCCTCAGAGGCCCCGGATGCCATCCAGATGATACGCGGATTGAGTTAACACTCAAAAGGTATCACGACCCAAAATCCGCTAAGGTCGTGATGGCGCCGGTTACCATTGTCAGGCAAGCCAACACTCAATAGATAATTAAAATTCTTATTTTAGTATTTTGAAAATCGTTAATTTTTATTTCATTATAGAAAGATCAATTAAAGTTACCGAGTAAACTATGATGTTTTAAATAATTCAATCGACAAATACATCCCAAAGTCATACCAGAACTCGGTGTCACAAGTGCATGAGCAATTTCTAAGAAAATCAAATGAAATACAATAAACGTCAAGAATACAAATAGGACAGTAAAGAAAGTACAACTCAATACTCTAAAGGAGACTCTGCTGGCTACAGGTCGTCTCGAGAGGTGAAGCTCGCTAAAGTCCCCATATCAACCATGCCACGGCGCTAAGCGGGGCCACCGGATATACATGTACTTGTGCAACAAAATGCACAACAAGTGTAGTATGAGTATGAAAACAACGTGTACTCAGTAAGTATCCCGCCTAACCTCAAAGAGGTAGTGACGATAGGTCGAATTTGACACTTGCTACAGGTCAATTTTAATAAAATCAAGGGTGACATTAAGCATGGATATCATAGATAATTAACAAATAGTGATAGGATATAACAACCTCTTGCACATTTACAAAGTTTAAATCTTCGTCATTTCAGTTGACAACTTATAATTCAAGGCCAGTAACAGTTAATAATCACAGAAAGTACTCAGCAAATATCATGTGCAAGTAATGCCGAGAGTCGAACCAGCGATAAATATAAATTGTGCATTGCCGAGGGGTCGAACAGCTCGAACCATAGATGCATCTATTACCCCGCTCGCGAATCGATCATGCGATGTGGTTATATATAAATAATAGAGTTACCCCGCTCGCGAATTATACATGCGACGCAGGTACTCATATAAACAATAGAGTTACCCCGCTCGCGAATTATACATGCGACGCAGGTACTCATAGATACACACATTCAAACAGTAAATCTAGACTTTATCAAGAAAACAATTACCCAAGGAAGTGATAAATTCTCTTTTAATGGTCATGAAGATAGTATTTAAATCTTTTCTAGAAATTTATTTTCCAAGTTCGATAAGGTTTAGACATTTTTAAATTTATCAGTAAAGTTACAAGTACGGCAAATAAAATATGTTTTTGGGTTCTAGACTACCCGGGCATAGGCATAATAGTAGCTATGCACGGCCTCGTGCGTATGTAGCCCCCAAAAATAGTAGCACATGATTGATTATTTCACCTATGGGGACAATTCCTCCTTACCAGGTTAGAAAGGAGACAAACATCGCTCCGAAGTTCCATAACTGGCATTCCACGCCCTTCCGATGACTCTAGTCAATGCACAACGCTCGAAAACTAGCCAATAATTATTCAAATCCATTAGTATATACCCAATTACTCATTGTAAGCTGATTTATAAAAATTCTCAACCCCGAACGAAAAGTAGATAAAATAACCCTCGGGCCCACGTGCCCGAATTCCGAAATTTTTCGAAGATAAAGATTACCCATAACTTTACGAACTCAAATATATAATTCTCTTTCAATTTCATGCCCAAATTTGCGGTCAAAATCCAAAAATACAAATTCTAGGTCTTCCCACCAAAACCCCAAATTTCTACAAATTTTCTTGTTAAAAATATATACATAATCAATGTATTTAACTCAAGGTGGGTGGGGATATCTTACCTTGCTATATATGATGAAACCCCCTGTTCAAACCCTCCAAAAATCGCCCAAGCCAAGAGAAAAATGAAAGAAAGTGGCAAAATCCCGCTTTTAAAATAACGCACTGCTCAGACCCTTACCTCCGCACATGCGGTTGAACCGCCACACCTGCGGCCTCGCAGGTGCGGCCCAAACCTCGTACTTACGCACCCAGCCAAGCCAGTCATTTTTCCGCTTCTATGACACCAAGGCCGCTCTTGCAGCTCCGCACCTGCAGCCAAAACCTCGCAAGTGCGGTTACACCAGACACCAGCAGCCTAACCTTTCTCAAACTTCCAAATTCGATCTGATAACCACCCGGACTCCACCCGGGGCCCCCGGGACCCTGTCCAATCACACCAACCAGTTCCAAAACATAATGCGGACCTGCTCGAGGCCTCAAATCACATCAAATAACGTCGAAACAATGGATTGCAACTCAATTAAATCTTTATGAACTTTGAAATTTCCAACTTCTACATTAGATGCCCGAAACCTATCAAATGACGTACGATTGACCCCAAATTTTTCACACAAGTCACATTCAACATTATGGACCTGTTTTAACTTTCAGAATCTAAATCCGACCCCGATATCAAAATTTCCACTTCCGATTCAATTCCTCAAAACCTTCAAATTTCTATCTTTATCCAAATGACTCCAAAATGACCTACGGACCTCCGAATTCACTTCCGATCGCGCTCTTAAAACCAGAATCACCATACGGAGCTATTCCTAGACTCGGAATCCTAAACGGACATCAGTAACACTAAAATGCACTTTTACCCAGACTTATGAAATTTCTTCTAAAATACTAACTTCTACAATATGCGCCGAAACGCTCCCGGGTCATCCAAAACCCGCTCCGAACATACGCCCAAGTCCGAACTCATCATACGAACCTGTTGGAACCTTCAAATCCTGACTCTAAGGTCGTTTACTCAAAAATCCAATCTCAGTCAATTCTTCCAACTTAAGGCTTTCAAAATGAGAATTTTCTTTCTAATTCGACTCCGAACTTCCCGAAATTCAGTTCCGACCATGCCCATAAGTCATAATACCTGAAATGAAGTTGCTCATGGACTTAAACCGCCAAACGACGTGCTAGATCTCAAAATGGCTGGTCGGGTCGTTACATTCTCTCCCACTTAAACATGCGTTCGTCCTCGAACGTGCTAAGAACTGCTCTGGAGTTATCTGAAATCACTGTTTAACACTGCGTGCACCTACCTGTGCTTCCATCACTCAGCTGAGAGCATTAGCTCGATCAAATCCGAAGATATCCTCTTTATCCATACAACAAGCTTGAAACCCAGTTCCAACTCCCAAAATTCTCTGCCAGACCTGTTTCTAATACATGAACACCGAGTCAATCAATACACGAGGTACCAGAACATGATTGCATGCCTTAGCTGAATTAGCACCATACACCGCATAATTCATCATTTAACCATAATGACATTCCCTGATCTTAATAGCCAACTTTCCACAAATCTGATGCTCCCAATGCATCTCATGACATAAATATAGGTCTTGCTATAAGGCTTACGATACCACCACAACGGAGGAGGTGTGTAGAAATTTATAACCAACTGCAGAGTCAACAAATCATTGAATCTCTTCTCTTGACTAGAATCATCATCTCATTACGAAACAAATAATGGTATTTGTCCTTTAATATACTCCACATAATCTTATCGTACTGATCCCTAATCCAATAATCTCGTCTCACCCAGTATGAACTGCTCAGACAACAAGTCACCCCAGGCATGACCAACAGTCTCACATGATGCCACAACGCGCCAATAGGCCATAACTCGAACATGATACATAAAGAAATTACTAATCAACTCACGTAACTATTATGAACTTTCCTCAGAAAATAGAAAGCAAAACACAAGAAAATAGATATAGGGAACCGTACTCAATATCAAACTATTGCGGCGCGCAACCCAATCCAAATAACATGCCCGTGGCGGTGTGCCACCTGATCCAAATAACATAACCGTGGCGGCGTGCCACCCGATCCACACATAAAATTCACATAAGGAGATACACACCGAGCTAAATTGCTCATTACCAAAAAATATCGAATATCGGTTACAAGCATTCTAAGTGCATAATACCATCCTAGGGAGACTGATAGAGCCATACGCTAAAAAACTCAAGCACAACATATATATATATATATATACACACACACACACTCTGAATCTCAAGAGCTATCCTGCTCACATAACATCATCACTACGCGAAACCTCAACACATAAGAAATTGTCAAGCCGTTGCACAACTCACACGGCACAATCATAATATTACCTAAAATGAACGATGATGGAACAACATCTGATGTTCTAATATCCCTCCGAGAGAAGCGCCATACAGAAATGAACACCTCTGACTCACATGGAGCCCATAATCATATTTAAATCCATTCACAACCTTCAAGCCGATTCAGCTCGCACCGAGCTAGGCCAATAGCCTTACCTGGGGCCATAATAACCCATTTTTTTCTCATAAAACGCAAGAACAACCATCATAGCCAGAGCAAAACCCCTACATCCGCAACCAAAAGAATCGAGCACCCTCTAGGCATAAACTCTCAAATAAACAATATTATACTTCTTTATACTTGGTCTGAATCTTCAATCAATTAAGTGACTACATGTCACACTCATACAATATTCGCGTGGAATACACTTCCACGACCTCATGCACTAGATAACAAGTTTGCACCTCCATATCACCGGCCACACAACTTCTGTAAAGCCTACCAAGAAATCTGCAACCAGAACGCAAAGCCTCATGCACAACCACCGATCTCGGGTGATGCTGAAGACAATACCAGCTTACTCTAAACATCCAAATCCCTTTCCTTGCTCATCCAAGCTCGTGATATCCTTGTCAACACTTAACCGCAACCTTTATTTCCATACTGCTCACTGCACCTAACATGCCAATATGAAATGGCACAAGAATTCCATCATAACTCCTGAATCACTATCAGGGCGAACACTTTATCACATAGAAACGTTTTACTTAACTTAATTAAGAGAACCATAACGACACACGAGTGAATTCTCATAATCACAAAACATGCAAATCCTCAAGTAATAGTATATGCCACCATAATCCTTCTGGGATCCGCCTACCCATGACAGGACATTTCCCCCATGGCTGACCATCTAACTTTTCCAAATTTCCATTACTCGCGTCATTCTCAAACTCTACCTCTACAGGACATAACTGATTCTCCCGAATACCTCAAACTGAAACTCATATGACACTTAGCCTCGCGATCAACTTATCGACAGCAGACTTTCCCCACTTTGCTCAAGCCATAGATCAAGATGAACAATAACTCACAATGCCGATACACTAACACCGCCACAATACCGTAGTGAGATTCAAGTAAACCTTCCCTAAGATCATATAACACGACCCATCTTATACCTTAATCCAATTTGTACTCACCTTAGGAATGATGATAACTCCAAATCAACACATAGCAACTCAATTCGCACTCACTTCGAGTGATTCCATTCCACGAGACTACTTTGTCTCTAAGCCCATGAATCATTTCATGCTCTCCTTGCACGCATATTCACATCTTCGACCGGTATACCCATTCTTATAACCCTTCTATGAACCCGAAGTAATTTTCTCATTTTTCCTCCAAATGCTACTCTGCACGCTGAAGATAACATAGAACACTCCAACCATATTCTCTTTCTCAAAATTCCGCTGCAAAAGCTCGATTCTTAACCATACTGTGGGCTTGAAATCCTTAGACACCACATTCTTACCTTCGAATTTACTAGGACCGTTGTTGAGAGTCACCCACTCTTGCTTGGTCCCGAATATAATCAACTCCACGACTTTGCTGGCACCTGAACACCCATCTTGAATAAGCACTCGACTGAATCACTTCCCTTGCAAATTACCTCTGTACTAAGCATAAATGTTGAATCTTTCCAAAGCCTAAACCTGATTCAATAAGGCCAACCTTTGCACACATTTATCAAATCCTATGCTCAATTACTACTCATGTCTTCTTCCCTTATCTGTAATAACCCACAAATATGCCGATAACCAGAATATTTTGCCAGTGGATAACCATGCAACCCAATCGTAGGCGGTGAAACTCTCCCACTTAGCCTGAAGCCACTATTACACAAATCTGGAACTCACCAAGAATCTTCCTTCATTATTGACATTATCCTGCATAACCAACTCGCCAAATTCCTTGAAATCCTTCCGTTAGCATTTCACAAGCACTCTGAGTCCTTAACCACATTCTCATATCCGACCTCTTGCTGAATAGTCAGCAAAATCCCTCGCAAAAAAACTCCGCCAACCATGCAACCACTGACCTGCTAACAGAAGATAACCCACCTGCCAAAATTACCAACTGACACCTTCCAATGATGTTGTACTGCACAATCTCTACGACATCAATACCCCGTCCTACACCCGTTCTCATTTACCAACTTTACCAGTCCGTCCGCTCCTCATGGACATCTACTAAATGCGCGACAATATCTTCTAATTCACAGTTATGCTACATCCTTCTTCATATCGAACAACTCCTCTCTGTTGTATCCAATCTTCCGCCGAAATAGCCAATATTTCAATTTAAGACCATGGACCCAGTCACCGTCCACTAAAATTCTCAAATCGCTCCAAGTTTCTCCTCAAGATGTGCAGCTATCTTACCACAGAACTCATATGCCACGCTGTCACTCTCCCACTTTGGTCAAACTCACTCCTTTAAGTGACTGCTCGACTTCTGCTTCTTACACCTAGCCTTCTAGAAATTTAACCATTTCCCGACACTTCCCACATGTTTTTCCTCATCGTATGCTACCCAGTTGTTGCCTCCAATAAAAATCATTCGTTGTAGCACTTAAGCCAGCAGATCACCACAACTTCAAAACTCTCCGAAGATCATCTTCCTCGAGCCGCCTACATTAGAAATCCTTATTCACTCCCGAACCACCGCACACCATGATCTCTGACAACCGCTTCTTCAATATTATTTCACATTACTCTGACCCAATGCAACCGAAGAAACCATAGCACCGGCGAACTTAACACATCTTATTCGGTCAAAGACGACGATGCCACATCACAGATGAAGATTCCACCTCACTTGAAAACACCAAGTCTTATTACTCTATCAACCCAAACTCGAACAATTCTAGTCCAATTGCCTTTCCTCCGGCGGAAATAAAATACCGAATTCTCAGAATCTTCTTTGAGTAGAACTCCTATCAAGTCATTCATTTCCCCGACGTATGGGTAAGAATCCTACCATCACACCAATACCGTGCAATAAATAATCATAAGCATCATAGCCAATCTGCGCATAACCTCAAAGCTCTCAGAAGTTCAACTACCGAGCTGAAACAACATAATATCCTTCCGCAGAGCAACGACAATAGCCCCAACCAACTGTGCATGGAAAAACCTCACGCACCATATCTGTAGCACCATTACAATCCCACAAATTCTCGATTTATAACAAGCGATTCGCGACGTGTAAGATTGAGTAGGAAGAAATGTACGCATAAGCCTCAAAGGAATAAAATCGCACGATAAGGAATCAAGAAGTGAAGTACTCTTAACAGCCATGTAGCCTCTCGAAGATAAGTACACACGTCTCTGTACCGATCCACAAGACTCTACTAGACTTTCTCATGACTCGTGAGACCTAAGGGAACCTAGTGCTCTGATACCACGTTGTCATGACGCAAAATCCGCTAAGGTCGTGATGGCACCGGACACCATTGTCAGGCAAGCCAACACTCAATGGATAATTAAAATTCTTATTTTAGTATTTTGAAAATCGTTACTTTTTATTTCATTATATAAAGATCAATTAAAGTTACTGAGTAAACAATGATGTTTTAAATAATTCAATCGACAAATACATACCAAAGCTATCCCAAAACCCAGTGTCACAAGTGCATGAGCAATTTCTAAGAAAATCAAATGAAATACAATAATCATCCAGAATACAAATGGGACAGTAAAGAAAGTACAACTCAATACTCTGAAGAAGACTCTGTTGGCTACGGGTCGTCTCGAGAGGTGCAGTTCACCTAAGTCCCCATATTAACCATGCAACGGCGCCAAGCGGGGCCACCGGATATACATGTACCTGTGCAACAAAATGCACAACAAGTGTAGTATGACTATGAAAATAACGTGTACTCAGTAAGTATCCCGCCTAACCTCAAAGAGGTAGTGACGAGAGGTCGAATTTGACACTTGCTACAGGTCAATTTTAATAAAATCAAGGGTGACACTAAGCATGGATATCATAGATAATTAACAAATAGTGATAGGAAATAACAACCTCTTCCACATTTACAAACTTTAAATCTTCATCATTTCAGTTGACAACTTATAATTCAAGGCCAGTAACAGTTAATAATCACAGAAAGTACTAGGCAAATATCATGCGCAAGTAATGCCGAGGGTCAAACGGCTCGAACCAATGATAAATATAAATTGTGCTCTGGCGAAGGGTCTAACGAATCGAACCATAGATGCATCTATTACCCCACTCACGAATCGATCATGCGACGAGGTCATATATAAATAATAGAGTTACCCCGCTCGCAAATTATACAGCGACGCAGGTACTCATATAAATAATAGAGTTACCCCTCTCGCGAATTATACATGTGACACACGTACTCATAGATACACACATTAAAATAGTAAATCCAGACTTTATCATGAAAGCAATTACCCAAGGAAGTGATAAATTCTCTTTTAATGGTCACGAAGATAGTATTCAAATCTTTTCTAGAAAGTCATTTGCCAAGTTCGATAAGGTTTAGACATTTTAAATTTATCAGTAAAGTTACAAGTACGGAAAATAAAACATGTTTTTGGGTCCTAGACTACCCGTACATAGGCATAATAGTAGCTACGCACGGACTCTCATCACCTCGTGTGTATGTAGCCCCCACAAATAGTAGCACATGATTGATTATTTCACCTATGGGGACAATTACCCCTTACAAGGTTAGAAAGGAGACTTACCTCGCTCTGAAGTTCCATAACCGGCATTCCACGCCCTTCCGATGACTCTAGTCAATGCACAACACTCCAAAACTAGCCAATAATTATTCAAACCCATTAATATATACCCAATTACTCATTGTAAGCTGATTTATAAAAATTCTCAACCCCGAACGAAAAGTCAATAAAATCACCCTCGGGCTCACGTGCCCGAATTTCGAAATTTTTCGAAGATAAAGATTACCCATAACTTTACGAACTCAAATATATATTTCTCTTTCAATTTCATGCCCAAATTCGCGGTCAAAATCCAAAAATACAAATTCTAGGTCTTCCCACCAAAACCCCAAATTTCTACAAATTTTCTTGTTAAAAATATATACATTATCAATGTATTTAACTCAGGGTGGGTGGGGATAGCTTACCTTGCTATATATGATGAAACCCCCTCTTCAAACCCTCCAAAAATTGCCAAAGCCAAGAGAAAAATGAATGAAATTGGCCAAATCCCGCTTTTAAAATAACACACTGCCCAGACCCTTACCTCCGCAACTACGATCGAACCACCGCACCTGCGGCCTCGCAGGGCGGCCCAAACCTCGCACCTGTGCACCCAGCCAAGCCAGTCCTTTTTTTGTTTCTGCGACACCAAGTCCGCTCCTGCGGCTCAGCACCTACGGCCAAAACCTCGCAGGTGCGGTGACACCAGTAGCCTAGCATTTCTCAAACTTCCAAATTCGATATGATAACCATCCGGAATCCACTTGGGGCCCCCGAGACCCCGTCCAATCACACCAACCAGTTCCAAAATATAATGCGGACCTGCTCAAGGCCACAAATCACATCAAATAACGTCGAAATAATGGGTCGCACCTCAATTCAATCTTTATGAACTTTGAAATTTCCAACTTCTACATTTGATGCCGAAACCTATCAAATCACGTCCGATTAACCCCTAATTTTTCACACAAGTCACATTAAACATTACGGACTTGTTTCAACTTTTGAAATTGGAATCTGACCCCGATATCAAAATTTCCACTTCCGGTTCAATTCCTCGAAACCTTCAAATTTCTATCTTTAGCCAAAGACTCTAAGATGACCTACGGACCTCCGAATTCACTTCCGATCGCGCCCTTAACACCAGAATCACTATACAGAGCTATTCCCAGACTCAAAATCCCAAACGGACATCAATAACACTGAAATACACTTCAACCCAAACTTATGAAATTTCTTCTAAAATACTAACTTCCAAAATATGCGTTGAAACGCTCCTAGGTCATCCAAAACCCACTCCGAACATGCGCCCAAGTCCGGAATCATCATACGAACCTGTTGGAACCTTTAAATCCTAATTCTGAGGTCGTTTAATCAAAAATCCAATCTCAGTCAATTTTTCCAACTTAAGGCTTTCGAAATGAGAATTTTCTTTCCAATTCGACTCCGAACTTCCTGAAATTCAGTTTCGACCATGCCCACAAGTCATAATACCTGAAATGAAGCTTCTCATGGCCTTAAACTTCCAAACGGCATGCTAGATCTCAAAACGGTCGGTCAGATCGTTACAAAAAGGCTGTTTGTGCACTAGTTCTGGTGCGCCCGCACCTACGAGCTTTTGACCGCAGGTGCGAGCCCGGAGGTACGTCATCTTGGCTGCAGAAGTGGCTTGGGAACATTTGGCCATAGACCGTAGATGCAGGTGATAGTGTGCATCTGCGAAGCACGGGGGTGATTGAGGAAAATGCAGAAGCGGCCTGAGCCGCAGGAGCGGTGTGCTGGCCGCAGAAGCGGGATCCCGTTCGTAGAAGCGAAACCAGCCAGCCTTAGGCACTTCTGCAGAAGTGGACGTTAATCCACAGAATCGGTGTCGTAGATGCGGCCAGAGACCGCAGGTGCGAAATCGCTGGAAGAATTGTGGTCCTTTTAAAACGGGACTTAGGCATTTTGAGCTCATTTATTTTATTGCTTGGGTGATTCTTGGAGCTCTTAGAGAGGGGATTTCACCTAACACTTTGAGGTAAGTAATTTCTACACAATGTTAGTTAAATACATAGTTTATGGGTAGATTTAACATGTAAATTAGTGAAAATCGTGGGTTTAGGTGAAAACTTAGGGTTTTGATAAAAATGGGATTTAACCTCGAAAATGATTTGTCACGATCTAAAATTAACCCTGTCGTGATGGCGCCTATCATGGTACTAGGCCAGCCGACAAATTACCAAAAACACATTGATATTTTCATTTCAAAAGATAAATTCAAAGCTACTCATAACATAACCTTCGAAAAAGAGTTCAACTAAAAATAAAAGTGCGGAAAAGAAAAACTCGACATCGAGGTGTCACTAGTCATGAGCCACTACTACAATTGTCTGACAATATCAAGACTAACATAGTCTGGAAAATAACCAAATACAACTAAGTGAAGATAAAGAGGGAGAAAAGCAGGGCCGCGATCGCTAGGCAGCTACCTTGCTATCTCCGATGGACCGCGACTGGAATAATCAACGACCGCTACCGTGTCAGGAAATGCATGGATCTACACACAAGGTGCACGGAGTAACGTGAGTATTCCAACTCAGTAAGTAACAACAGTTAATAAAGACTCAGAAGTAGTGACGAGCAAAAATGCAAATATAGTTCATATCACAAAAACTTAGTAAAAAACGTTATTCTTTGAAATCAGAGTTTAAGTCAAATCAGCTCGTTTAAATCAAGTTTCAGTAAATTCATTTAAAATATCTTTCAATAGTTTCCAAACAAAGGCTCAATGCAGATGTGAGCATAAATGATGAAATCATATACAGCCCCTCGGGCAAACATCACTCATATACAGCACCTCATGCAACATCACTCATGCCTCACAGTCACTCATGCCTCCCAATAACGCACTCGGCACTCGCACTCAGTAGGTGCCTGCGCTCACTGGGGGTGTGTACAGACTCTAGAGGGGCTCCTTCAACCCAAGCGCTATATCAATGCCCATCATGGCAGAATCAATGAAACATGTTGCGGCGTGCATCCCGATCCCATAAATATCCTCAATAATCGGGCCCTCGATCTCACTCAGTCATAAACCTCTCCAGCCTCTCGGGCTCTCAGAAATCAAAGTATTCAACCCAAAACACATTTGTATGATGCATCAAAATAGAGTAATAGAGACTGAGTTATGCAGTAAATATGTATAAACATGACTGAGTATAGATTTTCAATCAAAAACAATGAGAGCACAGCAAGAAAAGACCTCTAAAGGTATAAAAACACTGGCATAAGGCCTAAACATGACATCCAGCCTGATTTTTAGAAATTCTTTCTAAACCACGTAAGAAGCATGTAGTTTCAACAAAATATTCAACTTTACAGTTGATACGGGATGGACCAAGTCACAATCCCCAACGGTTCACACCCACACGCATGTCACCTAGCATGGGTGTCACCTCCAAATAATCACATGACATAAAATCCGGGGTTTCATACCCTCAGGACTAGATTTACAACCATTATTTACCTCAAACCGATCAAATCTCTACTCCGTGATGCTCTTGCCCCTCGATTCGGCCTCCAAATGTTCCGAATCTATTCACAACCAGTATAATTCCATCAATATACGCTAAAGGAATGAATTCCACAAGAAAAACTACCAAAATAGACTCAAAACCCGAAATTGGCTCAAACTCGGCCCCCAGGCCCATGTCTTGAAATTCAAAAAAAGTTATAAACCTTGAAAGCCCATTCACTCATGAGTCCATACATACAAAATTTATCATAATCCGACATCATTTGGTCCCTCAAATCCTCAAATCAAACTCTCCAAAATCCCAAGACCTAACCCCCTATTTTCACCCATAAATTCCAGTAATTAGAGGATAATACAATGGGAAAATACCATAGATAGGAGTATTAGAGATCAAGAAACTTACCTCACTGAAAACCCTCCAAAAGCCGACTTGAAAATTAACCAAAATTCGCGAAGTGTTCTATTAATAATTTCTGCCCAGATCTTTCGCACCTGCGGCTATATATGCGCACCTGCAGAAAATCACTAAAAACCCCAATTTCGCACATGCGCTCCATGTCCGCATCTACGACCACGTAGGTGCGGAAAAGACCTCGCACCTGCAGCCACTGCCTGACCTCCTCACTTCCGCTTCTGCGGGCACCTATCCACATCTTCTATGCACCTGTGGACCCAGCCTACTCAACACTGTCCGCACCTACGAACTCCCACGCGCACCTGCGGCTCCCCTTCCGCAGATGCGGAAAACACTAGCAGCATCGAACACCAGCAGATTCTGCCATCTCCCAAATCCAAAATTGATCCGATAACCACTCGAAACTCACCCGAGGTCCTCGGAACCTCAACCAATAATACCAACAAGTCATATAACCCATAAGAACTTAGTCGAACCTTCGAATCACCCAAAGCAACATCAAAACACCAAATTACCCTCGGATTCAAGCCTAAGAACTTCTAAACTTCCAAGCAAACGACGTCGAAACCTACCAAACCACGTCCGAATGACCTTAAATTTTTCACACACGTCAAAAATGACACTATGAACCTAGACCAACTTTTGATAATCCATTCTGACCCCGATATCCAATTTCCCACTGCCGACAAAAATCACCAAATTTTTATTTTCGCCAATTCAAGCCTAATTCTACTACGGACCTCCAAATCACATTTCGGACGCGCTCCTAAGTTCAAAATCACCTCACGGAGCTAACGGAATCATCAAAATTCAAATTCGAGATCGTTTACACATAAATGAACATCTGGTTGACTTTTCCAACTTAAGCTTTTAAATAGGAGACTAAGTGTCTCATTCCACTCCGAAACTACTCTGTATCCGAACCAACTAACCTGAAAAATCATAATATAGTTGTAGAACACAAAAGGAAGCAGAAATGGTAGAAACGGGGCTATAATTTTCAAAACGACCGGCCGGGTCGTTACATCCTCCCCTTCTTAAACAATCGTTCGTCCTCGAGCGGGTCTATAAATATACATGGAGTCTCAAATAGGTGTGGATATCTGCTCCGCATCTCCCGCTCGGTCTCCCAGGTGGCCTCCTCCACAGGCTGACCTCTCACTGCACCTTCATTGAAGCTATGTCCTTTGACCTCAACTTTCGAACCTGCCGATCCAAAATGGCCACTGGCTCCACATCATAAGTCATATCACCCTCCAACTGAACCGCGCTGAAGTCCAAAACATGGGACGGATCTCCAATATACTTCCGGAGCATGGAAACATGAAACACTGGGTGCACACTGCACAAGCTGGTTAACAAGGCAAGCTTATAAGCCACCTCCCCTATCCTCTGAAGCACCTCAAAAGGCCCAATGAACCGGGGGCTAAACTTTCCCCTCTTCCCAAACCTCATAACACCCTTCATGGGTGATACCTTCAGCAAAACCTTCTCCCCAGCCACAAAAGACGCATCACGGACCTTCTTGTCCGCATAGCTCTTCTGCCTAGATTATGTCGTGCGAAGCCGCTCCTGAATCAATTTAACCTTATCTAATGCATCATGAACCAAGTCTGTACCCAAGATCCTATCTTCACCCGGATCAAACCATCCTATCAGAGATCTACACCTCCTCCCATATAAAGCCTCGTACGGAGCCATCGGAATACTCGATTGATAACTGTTATTATATGCAAACTCCACGAGCGGCAGAAACTGGTCCCATGAACCCCCAAAGTCAATGGCACAAGCACGTAACATGTCCTCCAATATCTGAATAGTGCGCCCGGACTGTCCGTCCGTCTGAGGGTGAAAAGTTATGCTCAACTCAACCTGAGTACCCAACTCTCACTGCACGGCCCTCCAAAACTACGATGTGAACTGATTACCTCTATTTAAAATGATGGAAACTGGGACACCTTGCAGGCGAACAATCTCTCGAATATAAATCTCAGCCAACCGATCTGAAGTGTAAGTAGTACCAATAGGAATGAAGTGCACGGACTCGGTCAGCTGATCCACAATAACCCAAATAGCATTGAACTTCCTCGAAGTCCGTGGGATCCCAACTACAAAGTCCACGGTGATCCAATCCCACTTCTACTCCGGGATCTCTAATCTCTTAAGCAAGCCACCTGGTCTCTTATGCTCATACTTAACCTGCTGACAGTTGAGGCACCGAGCTACAAACCCAACTATATCCTTCTTCATCCGCCTCCACCAATAGTGTTGTCTCAAATCCTGGTACATCTTCGCGGAACCCGGATGGATGGAATACCGTGAGTTATGGGCCTCCTCAAGAATAAGCTCCCGAAGCCCATCCACATTAGGCAACATATTCGGCCCTGCATCCTCAACATGTTGTCATCACCAATAGTCACATCTCTGGCATCACCTGGCCGAACCCTATCCTGAAGAACGAGTAGGTGAGGGTCATCATACTGACGCTCCCTGATACAGTCATAAAGAGAAGACCTGGAGACCACACAAGCCAACACCCGACTTGTCTACAAAATATCCAATCTGACAAACTGAATCGCTAAGGCCTGAACATCCAATGCCAAGGGTCTCTCTGCTGCCGAAAGATATGCTAAACTCCCCAAACTCTCCGCCCGGCGACTCAAAGCATCGGCCACCACATTGGCCTTCCCCGGATGGTACAAAATAGTGATATCATAGTCCTTAAGAAGCTCCAACCATCTCCGCTTACGCAAATTAAGATCCTTCTGCTTAAACAGATGCTGCAGACTCCGGTGATCAATATAGATCTCACTATGAACCCCATACAAATAATGACGCCAAATCTTCAAGGCATGGACAATGGATGCTAACTCAAGATCATGGACGGGATAGTTCTTCTCATGGGTCTTCAACTGGTGTGAGGCATAGGCAATCACCCTACCCTCCTGCATTAGAAAACATCCAATGCCTATCCTCGAGGCATCACAATACACTGTGTAAGAACCTGAAGGAGATGGCAGAACTAATACTGGAGATGTGGTTAAGGCAGTCTTGAGCTTCTGAAAGATCTCCTCACACTCATCCGACCACCTGAATGGAGCACCCTTTTGGGTCAATTTGGTAAGGGCGATGCAATAGATGAAAATCCCTCCACAAAGTGACGGTAATAGCCCGCCAGACCAAGAAAGCTCCTAATCTCCGTGCCTGAGGACGGTCTAGGCCAACTCTGCACCCCCTCTATCTTCTTCGAATTCACCTGAATACCCTCACTAGACACTGTGTGTCCCAAGAATGCCACTGAACCGAGCCAAAACTCACACTTGGAGAACTTTGCTTAAAGCTTCTCCTCCATCAATCTCTGTAATACGATCCTCAAATGCTGAGAATGCTCCTCTTGGCTACGAGAATACACCAGGATGTCATCAATGAATACAATAATGAACGAGTCCAAATAGGGTTGGAATACATTGTTCATCAAATGCATGAACGATGCTGGGGCATTGGCCAGCCCAAAAGACATCACCAAGAACTCATAATGGCCATATCGGGTCGTGAAAGATGTCTTAAGAATATCTGAATCCCGAATCTTCAGTTGGTGATACCCGTACCTCAAATCAATCTTGGAGAGAACCCTCGTTCCTTGAAGCTGGTCAAATAAATCATCAATAAGAGGCAAAGGATACTTGTTCTTGATTGTGACCTTGTTCAACTGCTTGTAATCAATGCACATCCTCATAGAACCATCCTTCTTGTTCACAAATAGAATCGGCACCCCAAGGTGACACACTAGGCCGAATAAACCCCTTATCAAGGAGTTACCAAAGTTGTTCTTTCAACTCCTTCAACTTCGCCGGTGCCATACGATACGGTGGAATAGAAATGGGCTGAGTGCCCGGCACCAAATCAATACCAAAGTCAATATCCCTGTCATGCGGCATGCCTGGCAGGTCTGCAAGAAACACATCCAGAAAATCATGTATTACCGGAACAGAATCAATGGTAGGAGTCTCTGCACTAACATCTCTCATAAAAGACAAATAGGATAGGCAACCCTTCTCAACCATACGCTAAGCCTTCAAGTACGAAATTACCCTACTAGGTACATAGTCTACAGAACCGCTCCACTCAACCCTCAGAAATCCCGGCATCGCTAACGTCACGGTCTTAGCGTGGCAATCTAGAACAACATGACATAGATATAACCAATCCATACCCAATATCACATCAAAGTCAACCATACTGAGAAGCAAAAGGTCCACTCGGGTTTCCAGATCCCTAATAGTCACCATACATGACCGATATATGTAGTCCACAACAATAGTATCGCCCACAGGAGTAGATACATGAACAGATGAAACTAAAGACTCACGGGGCGTATCCAAAAAATGAGTAAAATATGAGGAAACATATGAATATGTGGAATCAAGGTCAAATAATACGAAGGCATCTTTGTGACAGACTGAGACAATACTTGTAATCACAGCATCTGGTTTGGCTGGGAGTGCATAGAAACGGGCCTGACCACCACCTGATCGACCTTCCCCTCTAGGGCGACGCCTAGCTGACTGACCTCCACCCCTAGCTGACTGGGCGGATGGTGAAGTAACTGGTGCTGAAGTCGATGGCTGACTCTTCTGCTGAGGCGGACCCCCATGACGATGAGGAAACTGCCTCTACTTATGCCCAAACTCCCCATACCCAAAATAACCCCCTGGTGCTGGTGACGAGAACTGAAGGGAACCCCTAGCACCGGGATAACTGGTAGAAGGGCCTGGATGGAGGAGCCCTGAACTGATAGAGCACGAGATGAACTCTGGACTAGGAGGGCACTGAGTGATGAATGGCCCTGATGAGAACTGTGAGAACCATGGCCTGATGATGCACCATGTTGAACTGGGCGAGCTGACTGAGCATGCCTGAATGGACGGTATCTGTCATGCTGGAACTGACCCCCATGAGGATCACCACTGAATCCACCATGTCCCCGAGGTCTATTGGCCTCCCTCTCAACCCTCTCCTGACCGCGAACCATCTCAATCTGCCGAGTGATGTCGACAACCTCATCAAAAGTATCACCAGACACTCTCTCTCTCTGGTCATAAGCAATCGGAGCTGGAAAGTGAGGCCATCTATAAAACTCTTAATCCTCTCTCTATCTGTGGGAACCAACCAGATAGCATGACGAGCTAACTCTGAGAATCACAGCTCATACTGAGTCACAGACATATCACCCTGACGAAGCTGCTCAAACTGTCTGCGCAACTCCTCTCTGCGAGACTGAGGCACAAACTTCTCCAGAAAGATAACGGAGAACTGTTGCCAAGTAGGGGGTGTACGCCAACCGGCCTACGCCTCTCGTAAGCCTCCACCAACTGAACGCATCCCTAGAGAATTGGAAGGTAGTGAATGAGACCCCACTGGTCTCTAGAATACCTGTTGTACGGAGCATCCTCTAACACTTATCCAAGAAACCCTATGCATCCTCACCCTCTACACCACTGAAAGATGGACGCTGGAGTCTCCAAAACCTCTCCAATCTATGTTGCTCGTCCTCAGGCATAATAGGAATTACATAATCCTGACCAGCTGCAACCGGCTAGGCTGGTGGTGCCCCCGGTGTCTGGAGTCCCTGAACAACCTGCTCCGGTGTGCGAGCGGCGGTTGTCTGAGTGCCTCCCCTGGCCTGAGAGGTAGTTGCGGCCGTAGAAATAGAGACCGTTGAGCAAGGCCAGTACATACTGATAAGATCTGAGCTAGGACCTCCTGTCCAGGAATCACAATAGGCACAGGTGGTGCCTGAGCTAGTCTCGCTGGGCCATCTGCGACTGGAGGGTCTACAGGTACTTCCTCGGCTGCTGTGTGGGCTGCACCTTTACCCCTATTACGGCCTTGGCCTCGGCCTCTCGCCGCCCTGGCTGGTGGTACTGGGGGCTGGTCTTCCTGACCGGTAGTGCGAGTCCTTACCATCTGTGAGAGAATGAAACAATAGAAGTTTAGTTACCAGAATCAATGGATTCACATGATAAGAATTCAAGAATGTGAGATTTTTCCTAAAGGTTCTACAGCCTCGCGAAGATAAGTACGGACATCTTCGTACTGATTTGCAAGACTCTACTAAACCTACTCATGACCCGTGAGACCTATGTAACATAGGCTCTGATACTAACTTGTCACGATCTAAAACTAACCATGTCGTGATGGCGCCTATCGTGGTACTAGGCCAACCGACATATTACCAAAAACACATTGATATTTTCATTTCAAAAGATAAATTCAAATCTATTCATAATATAACATTCTCAAAAGAGTTCAACTAAAAATAAAAGTGTGGAAAAGAGAAGCCTGACATCGGAGTTTCACTAGTCATGAGCAACTACTACAATTGTCTGACAATAACAATACTAACATAGTTTGGAAAATAACCAAATACAACTAAGGGAAGATAAAGAGGGAGAAAAGTAGGGTTGTGATCGCCAGGCAGCTACCTTGATATCTCTAGTGGACCGCGACTGGAATAATCAACAACCGCTACCATGTCAAGAAACGCCTGGATCTGCACACAAGGTGCACGGGATAATGTGAGTGCACCAACTCAGTAAGTAACAGCAATAAATAAAAACTGAGAAGTAGTGACGAGCAAAAATGCAAGTAGCTCATAACACAAAAACTTAGTAAAATACGGCATGTTATAAAATCAGAGTTTAAGTTAATTCAATTTGTTTAAATCAAGTTCCAGTAAATTCATTTAAAATATTTTCAACAGTTTTCAAACAAAGGCTCAATGCAGATGTGAGCACAAATGATGAAATCATATACATCCCCTCGGTTAACATCACTCATATACAGCCCCTCGGGCAACATCACTCATCCCTCCAGTGACTCATGCCTCCCAATCACTTAGTACTCGGCACTCGCACTCAGTAGGTACCTGCGCTCGTTGGGGGTGTGTACAGACTCCAGGCTCCTTCAACCCAAGCGCTATATCAATGCCCATCATGGCAGAATCAATGAAACATGTTGTGGCGTGCATCCCGATCCCATAAATATCCTTACAAATCGGGCCCTCGGCCTCACTCGGTCATAAACCTCTCCAGCCTCTCGGGCTCTCAGAAATGAAAGTATTCAGCCCAAACAACATTTATATGATGCATCAAAATAGAGTAATAGAGACTGAGCTATGCAGTAAATATGTATAAACATGACTGAGTATAGAATTTCAATCAAAAACAATGAGAGGACAGCAAGAAAAGACCTCTAAGGGTCCAAACAACACTGGCATAAGGCCTAAACATGGCATCCAGCCTGATTTTCAAAATTTCTTTCTAAAACACGTAAGAAGCATGTAGTTTCAACAAAATATTCAACTTTACAGTTGATACGGGACCGACCAAGTCACAATCTCCAATAGTGCACTCTCACACGCCCGTCACCTAGCATGGGCGTCTCCTCCAAATAATCACATGACATAAAATTCGGGGTTTCATACCCTTAGGACTAGATTTACAACTGTTACTTACCTCAAACCGATCAAATCTCTACTCCACGATGCTCTTGCCCCTCGATTCGGCCTCCAAATATTCCGAATCTATTCACAACCAGTACAACACCATTAATATACGCTAAAGGAATGAATTCCACAAGAAAAACTACCAAAATAGACTCAAAATCCGAAATTGGCTCAAAGACGGCCTCCGGACCCACGTCTCGAAATTCGACAAAAGTTACAAAACTTGAAATCACATTCACTCACGAGTCCATACATACAAAATTTATCAAAATTAGACATCATTTGGTCCCTCAAATTCTCAAATCAAACTCTCAAAAATCCCAAGCACTAACCCCCTATTTTCACCCCTAAATTCTACTAATTAGATGATAATACAATGGGAAAACACCACAGATAGGAGAATTAGAGCTCAAGCAACTTACCTCACTGAAAAACCTTGAATCTCCCTTCAAAATCACTCCAAAAGCTCCAAAAACCGACTTGAAAATAGTGGAAATGAACCATAATTCGCGAAGTGTTCTATTTATAATTTCTGCCCAGTTCTTTCGCACCTACGGCTAAATAATCGCACCTGTGGAAAATCACTAAAACACCCAACTTCGCACCTGCACTCCATGTCCGCATTTGCGACCACGCATATGCGGAAAAGACCTCTCACCTGCGGCCACTGCCTGACCTCCTCACTTCCGCTTCTGCGGGCACCTATCCGCATATACGGACTCACAGATGCGACATCTTCTATGCACCTGCTGACCCAGCCTACCTTAACATTGTCTGCACCTACGAACTTCCACGCGCGCCAGCAACCTCGCACCTACTGCTCCCCTTCCGCAGGTGCGAAAAACACCAGCAGCCTTAAACACCAGCAGATTTTGCCATCTCCCAAGTTCAAAATTGATTTGATAATCACTCGAAACTCACCCGAGGCCCTCGGGACCTCAACTAATAATACCGATAAGTCATATAACCCCATACGAACTTAGTCGAACTTTCGAATCACCCAAAACAACATCAAAACACCAATTTACCCTCGGATTCAAGCCTAAGAACTTCTAAACTTTCAAATTCTGCAAACGATGTCGAAACCTACCAAACCACGTCCGAATAGACTCAAATTTTTCACACACGTCACAATTGACACTACGAACCTAGACCAACTTCCGAAAATCTATTCCGACCCCGATATCAAATTTTTCACCGCCGACCAAAATCACCAAATTCCTAATTTTCGCCACTTCAAGCCTAATTCTATTACGGACCTTCAAATCACATTTCGGATGCGCTTCTAAGTCCAAATCACCTAACGGAACTAATGAAATCATCAAAATCTAAATCCGGGATCATTTACACATAAGTCAACATCCGGTTGACTTTTCCAACTTAAGCTTCTAAATAGGAGACTAAGTGTCTCATCCCACTCTGAAACCACTCCGGACCCGAACTAACTAACCCTACATATCATAATATAGCTATAGAACACAAAAGGAAGCAGAAATGGGAGAAACTGGGCTATAACTCTTGAAACGGCCGGCCGGATCATTACATGGTTATGGAATTTAGTGAAAATCATATATATGAGTTCATGAGGTTATGGATAACACCTTTATCCGATAATTTTCGAAATCTGAGCAAGTGGACCTGGCGGTGAATTTAGGCACTCTTTGATTAAGGTTGGGTAATCACTTTAATAGTAGGGATATAAACTTTTGAACGTATATTGACTAATGTATAGAGGAATTTACATTGAATACAACATTTATAAGACTTACCTAAATAACTTACAACCACTTCTTTAAAATTACGTATAATACAAGTAATTTTAAAATTTAACCTTTTTAATTAAATTATACATAACTATTCATCCCTAATATCTCTCTTCGTCATTAAACCTAAAAAATAGGGATTATACCAATTAAAGCATACCATTACATTAAATTAAAATTATATATTTTCTCTCTCATCAAATAATGTCACAAGTCTCTCTAGTTTCTTCAGAAACGGAATTGAATTGGAATCATTCACAACTTGTCTTCTCCCCCACAATGTTATATACTGTATGTAGGATATTTATACTTATTTATGTGTATACACTAATAAATTAAAGGTAGATTATATTAAAATCGTTCTATGTATTTTTGCAAAGTGTTAATTAATATTTGTATATTGTATAGTTATGTATATATTGTATATTATTATTATTCTTATATATATTGTATACTAACATATAATATTTGTATTATTTATACTGTATAGATGATAAGGATGAAAGAATGGAGAAATTTTCATCTGAAATTTTGCAACTATTTTTATGAAGTCCCTATTTTGATGGAGGATGTAGTGTGTAAGAGATAATGTTATATTGGTAACCTAATGTATTTATAGTACTAATAAATAATTAATAAATTGAAGAATTTTTATTAGTTAATTATGGGATATGTTTCAAAATAGAATTCCCCCTTATTAGGAAATTTACCCTTTTTTAGAGTATATGTTTTATATATTTGTTGTAGAATATGTTATTCTATTACAAGTTGTAAATTATGAAATATTTTTAGAAACCATAGGTAATTAGGAAAATCTCCCTAATTTATATAACATTTGACTAATATGTGATAAATTGCACCAGAAGATGCAAAATTTCCTTAAAAGAAGGACCAAATTGAAAAAGATTGACCTCCATTTAGACATAAAAACAAAAAGATTAGGTTAGATTACAACTATGAAAAAGGAGTATGCCAAGAGGCATCAGGGTTTCAATTTTCAATTTTCAATTTATATAAATGGAGGACTTTCCATCGTTGTTATTTCAATTTTCACTGATAGGTGTGTGGATTTAATTTCTGTGCTTTGTTTGGAGAAAGGGTTTAAAGTGTCACAAGAATGCTTCATTTACATGCTTGCTCTTGCCAATTTCCATCAGTCAGAAAGGGTACATATCTCTATCTTTCTTTTTTATCAATTTTCATCTCGATTAGTTCATAAGATTGAATGGTCAATTTTCAAAATTGTTCATCACACATTTGAAAGGAATTCTTTTTTTAAAAGAATAAGGGTTTGTCGATGGTCTATCATAAATAACATTTCTACCTTCACAGGGTTAAGGTAAGAGGTCTGCATACATTGAATTTTTTATTTTATTTTTAAAAAAAAAAAAAAAAAAAGGTTTTTGCTATTTTATACTCCATTTTTCATCAATTATACTGTTTTCTTGAACGAATTAGAGTAGAGAGGCTCGAGAGAAATGGCTTTATTCCTTGAATTTAAATTGTTTCATTGTTCCTCCTTTCACTTCCAGCTTTAGTCACAATACTGATATTAATAACGATGTTGATCGTGACCTTGATACAAAGCTGAAACAAATAAAGTCTAATAATTCATGTGTATATATAGGACTTGAAGGGGCATCAAAACAAGTGGAAAATGCTAGGATTATTCACCAAAAGAGATTGTCCTTCCCAAAATTTGTGACCTCAATTGACAGGATAAACACAAGAAAAAATACAAGTGAAAAAATATTCAAAAGCCATAATAAAGTATCAAAAAGGAATATAATTGCAGCCTCATCAGGACACTGTGAAATCTCCTCAAAAGATGGTTTTTGGAAGCAATTGAATGCAATATACCAATTTTCTCGCCCACACACTATATTTGGAACAGTAAGTTAATTTGCCTTTTATTTTCAACCTTTTTTTGAGGAAAAAATGGTAATTCTATTTACGTTCTTGATTCTTTACATTTATATTGGTGTTGATGATATTTTTTTAATTTCCCAGATAATAGGGATCACTTCAGTTTCTATTCTTCCAATAAAATCGTTAGCAGATATTTCTCCTACATTTTTTGTGGGACTATTGAAGGTAAGACTTGGTTCTTTTTGGTTAGGGCATAAGATATTTACATTTTCTACGTAAAATGGATTTTTTTTTTTGTAGAAATGATAACATGTAACCAATCTAGAGAGCCGCTATTTAAGAATTAGTCAGTACTTCTTGAATTTTAATTTTTCAGTTTAAATTTTCCGGACAAAAATGTCCTGAATTGTACTGAAGCTAAGATTATTAGTTTAAATTTATAAGACAAAATAAGTATGGCTAATCTCTAAATACCATCCCGGCTTTCTGTGCACTTGCCCCTTTTTTTCCAGCCTTTACTTTTCGTACATTATTATAAAAACTACATAAAAAAACACTTCTGTTAAGAGGAAGATGGTTAATGTATTTATGAAAAAATGGCTGAATGTCATTTTGTTTTTCTTAATTGTATTAACCTACTGTTTGTTGTACTCATGTAGGCCTTAATTCCTTCTCTTTTAATGAACGTTTATGTGGTAGGATTAAATCAACTGTTTGATGTGGAAATTGACAAGGTAATCTAAATTGTTAATTTTGTTTTCCTTGATTTATTTATTTTTAAATCATAAATCTTTCTTTTTCATATGTTAAGAGGGACTTAACATATATCTATGATCCAGGTGAACAAACCAAATTTGCCACTAGCTTCTGGAGAAATTTCAATGGAACTAGGCATAGCAATAGTTATCACCTCCCTAATTGTGGTTTGTAATTTCCTCCTTAAAATCCTCCACCATTTTTATTATCGATTGACCATAAATCTTTAAATCTCTAGTTGGTTATGCATAACTAAATACTTGCTAAACATGACTACAAAACTGATTAAATTAAAGATTTTAATGTACAGCTATACCATCTTATTCTTAGTCCAAACTAAATGTATTAGTTTAACTTAACTTAATCACAAGAAGTCGAAAAAGTAAATAATATCACGTTTGTTTAACAAACATCCGAGATGAGAGTTTCGACTTTTTGAAAGAAATGAAGAGGAAATAGTTGCATATATATATAAAAGAAAAAAAGTAGATACCATATTATTCAATTCTGAGTATAATAATACATAATTTGGTGTCTTTTTTATTTTTCTTATACCAAGTTTCTCCATCTAAAATCTAGGAGTAAATATAACTAATGAGTCAAACGTTTTGCAGAGTTTTGGCATGGGAATTAAGTTTCAATCTCCACCATTGTTAGCTGCTCTCATTGTTAGCTTTTTTCTTGGGAGTGCATATTCTATAGAGGTAATTTTGGCACTTCACCTTACTATATTTCCTTTCATCCTAATTGTTGGTCTTTCTCTTCTCAATGGTAAAAAATTGATTTATCAACTTACATTAATTCGTCTTTCGGGGCCTTAGTGCAAATATAAAATTGTTCGTGTAACCGGTCCCTGATGGTTGCGTTAGGGTAGGTTGTCTATATCACACCTCTTGGGTGATCTCGCATGAACGCGGGATGTTTTTTGTGTACTGTGCTGCCATGTATATTAATTCATCTTTCTAAACACACTTCAAAATTCAGAAACACTAGAAAAAAAATATGTCAGAATTACTCCATTGAAAAATGACAAAAAAATGGGTTTAAAATATTATTTTCTGACTCTATGCAATTTTGTTTTGAAGTTACCTTTACTTAGATGGAAAAGAAATGCAGCCTTGGCTGCAATATGCATTATGGTTGTGAGGGCTATCGTTGTTCAGTTTGCTTTCTTTGCACATATTCAGGTAAATAATTTCATATAGTCCTATGTTTATTAATGTCTTTAATTTCCATCAAACTTGTCACGCCATGTGAAAATATATTATGAAATAATTTATCTAATTAATTTTCTTATAACCTTCTTTATGTAGAAGTATGTGCTGGTTAGGCCTATGCTCTATACAAGATCTCTGGTATTTGCTGTCACTTTTATGTGTATCTTCACTGCTGTCATTGCCCTGTTTAAGGTAATTTTCATTTGAAAATCCACAAGTTTGTGTATTCTAATTTGGAGGAGAACTTAGTCGCATTTGGCGTTTCTATGCACGCATTTGTTGTATAGCGATATTGACTGATATGTATTTTATTTAATTGTTTAATTTGGTGTAAATATTGAGCGCGTATAAATAGTAACCTCAAATTTTTGCATTTGGTGATCCAAAAGATGTCAGTTTGATACGAAAACCTTGTGATTATGCTAATTTTGACAGGATATACCTGATGTGGATGGTGATAAAGACTTTGGTATCCAATCTTTCAGTGTGAGGCTTGGCCAAGAACGAGTTAGTAAAAATATATTTTTATCTCATATATTAACATAACCTACAACATTAGTCATTAAAATGTGTTGTTTTCATGCAAAAAAAAAAAAAAAAAAAAAAAAAAAAAAAAAAAAAAGGTATTTTGGCTGTGTATTAGCATGCTTGTAGCTGCATATGGAGTTGCTATGGTGATTGGAGCTACTACTTCTTCCCTTTTCAGCAAGCTTGTCACTGTATGTCTACATTTTTTATTTCTTTAATACATCACCTCTGTGTATATATATATATATATATATATAGTCATAAAACTATACATGAAAATGTAATGCAGGTTTTAGGGCATTTCTTACTCGCTTGCTTTCTTTTATTTCAAGCCCGATCGGTCGATGTAACAAGTCAAATATCAGTAACTTCTTTTTATATGTTTATATGGAAGGTAATTCTCTCCTTTTCTTTTTCAATAATAGCTTTAATATAAGTTTAAAACCTACTTATATCCAAATGCAGTTATTCTATGCGGAGTACCTTCTGATTCCCTTCTTTCGCTAAGGAGGAAGATTAACATGGTGTATTATTTAAGGAAATATGAGCTCCAAAATTATGGGGTTCAATTCCAATGGAAATGTAGACTAGTAGCTCAATTGGAATGTGAATTTCCTTATGCTGTTTGAGGTCTAATTTGTTGTCCTAATATAGTGATTTAGTAAAACTGCTTTTTGTGTGTGTTGCAATTTGCTGGTAAGAGTTTATACTTTGAGTTGCACATTTGGTCCTTGTGTTATTGGATTAGTGCAGTTTCAAGTCCTTGAAGTCTCAATTACAAATCTTCAATTAAACCATGCGTTCTCAATACTTATCAGTTAAAGGAATAATTTTTGGCAGCATATGATTATTAATATTTCTATTGCTGTGGCACACAAGTCGTCTTATCAGAACTTAACTATGAATAATTATTTCTTTTTCTTCTTTTTATTTAGTCTTTTTTATCCCCTTGAACGGGTCAATAAAAACGGGGTTTGCATGATTTCACCACTTTAATATCTATTTAATGATAGTATTTTTTGTTCTTTTTTTTATAGAAAAAATAATCTTTACTGGGGAGGAGAATGCTATACAGTGATGAGGTTTAAACCTTTTAGGAATCTTTACATCCTATACATTATATGAAACTATATTACCCTCCCTATTTAAGTTTTACTATAATTACATTTTATATACTCAATTATCATTTATGTACATTTTAAGGGAATTAATAATAATAATTAGTATTCTAAAATTGATCTAACGTATCTTCCACTCCTCCCACATGTCACACCCCTTTTCTACCCCCCAAAAAAGATATATGTGTGTTATTGATTGTTGTGGGTTAAAGGGTTTTTCCAATTAAAGTGACGAATTTGAGTAGGGATTATTTTATTTACAGAGTCGCCACTTGGAATTAATTTTCCGGTGTTCCAAGTCACCATTTATTTGAATCCCTAGTCAAAGGAAGATTTAACTCTTTTATTATTGGTCTGCGAAAAGCAAAGTCCGGGTAAGGAATTCTGTTGACCGGGGAGAAGGTATAAGGCATTCCCCGAGTCCCGTGGTTCTAGCACGATCGCTTTATTGACTTAAACTTGGCTTGAATTAATTTTTGGACAAAAACTGTGATTTATATGATTTTTATGTTTTACCTATCCGCTTTTATTTCTTGATTATTAGAAAAAAAGTTAAAGAAATTTTTTGGTAATAAGATGTCATAACCACACTACGCAAGCGAATGCGTGATCGAGACGAAGTTTGTTAATTATATCATGACAGCGCTACGCAAGCGAATCCGCAGTTGTGACAAGGATTGTAGTACATTATTACTTTAAAAAAAAGAAATTACTACACTTAAAGAACACTAAAATATTAAGTATCGCGCTACGCAAGCGAATCCGCGATTTTAGAAAAAGAAATAAT
>ML401349.1:28710-52892 GCA_005239525.1 Nicotiana knightiana | reverse complement strand
GTTTAGACAGTTATATATTAGGGGGGGGTTGAGTTCTCAGCCGTTGGATCTGGGAACACGAACGGCTGAGATCTTTCGAGTTAAATAGAACGGGGTCGTTTTGGAGGGTTGCTGGGGCGAACCGGGTGTAACGGATTTAGGCTGGGCTGTTCGAGTGTCTAGAAATAGGGGTTGGGCCTGGGTATTTCTTGGCCCAGGTCCGATTTTGTTTTCTTAACTAATTAACTTAATTATTCTAATTAAATTAAACTCTAATTTAATCCAAAAAATTTAGCAATTAATTTTAAACCTTATTTTCATCTATTTACATATTAATTAAGAATTAAACAACCAATTATATATTCTTAATTAAATATATGATTTATCGAATAAAAATGATTAATTTTCATGTAACTAGTTATTAAAGACTACATTATGTTAAATACTCTTCATTCGTCTATTATTTAATTAATTATAAATAATAACTTCATAATTCCTTGATAATGCGAAATTTTAATAATTTTAAAAAAAAATTAATTATGGATATACCAACAATGCAAGTGATTCACAATTAAATACCGAAAAATCAACAAAAATTCATAAAATCCATTGATTTATTGGGATTTTTATAGGACGATACGGCGAGTAAAAATCACATGCTCACAGTACCTGCAAAAGTTGTTCTGCCTGCACATCTAACAAACTAGATGAGATAATAACAGGTAATGTTGAATTAGATCCTAAGAGTGTATAACTGAGATGGGCGGGCAGTAGCTTCAGCTCCAACTGTGGTGGTTCTTCTATGGATGGATTGGCTGGAGGAGTTTTCCTTTCCTCTAAGTGCAGGGGCTCAAATTCGAATGGTCTCTTCATAAAACCTTTGCCCTCAAGAGCAAACACCCATTCTGCCAATTCTTCACCATTAACCTCATCTAGGTTCATGAGACAAGCTGCTAGAGGATCCTTAATGTTCAATGTCTCGTCATCCTCTTCCAAGATTACATCCACAACATCTATTAAAGAGCAATTGGCGAATTCACTTGGTAGCCTCATAGATTTATGCACGTTGAATGTTATTTCCTCATCATTTAATCTCATCTTGAGCTCTCCAGTTTCGCAGTCAATTAGAGCTCTCCCCGTGGCCAAGAATGGTCTTCCCAAAATTATGGGAATTTCCTCATCAACCCGACAATCCAGAATGACAACATATGGTGGGAACAAAAATTTCCCAACCTGCACCAACACATCATCGAGGATACGGGAAGGCCTCTTTTCTGTCCTGTCAGCCAGCTGCAATAACATGGACGTGGGTCTAGCTCTTCCAATCCCAATCTTTTTATAGATAGCCAGGGGCATAAGATTTATGCTTTCCTCCAAATCACATAGTGCCTTAGCAAATGCAAAGTTACCTATAGTGCAAGGAATTGTGAAACTCCCTGGGTCAGACAACTTCTCAGCAATGTGTCTCGTCACAACGACACTATAAGTCTAAGTTGGAGTAACTGTGTCCAAGTCTTGGAAGTCGAACTTGCCGGACATCAAGTCCTTCATCATTTTCGCATAGCCAGGCATCTCCTTTAAATCATCAATCAATGAAATATTTACCTGAATTTGCTTCAACATTTCCAATAACTTCTTATATTGCTCATCTTTTTGATATTTGGCCAACCTCTGTGGGAATGGTGCTGGAGGTCGTTTCTTTTCTCTGATTTGGTTTTTCTCTTGTTCCGGCACTGCCGCCACTACCAGTTCCCCTGCTGTCTCAGCTTCTTTCTGAGCCTCTTTTTCTTTGTTGGCATATTCTTGGGCATGCTGTATTGTCACCTCAGTCAACCCTGCTGAATCATCTATCTCAATGGGCACCGGCACAAGTGTCTCAGTAGGTCTGCTTTCGCGAGCAATCTCTTGCTCCAAGTCTAGGTCTCTACCATTACGTAGACTCACTGCCATTAGCTGCTTTGGGCCCTGCTCCTTTGGATTTATCTGTGTGTTTATAGGTAACGTCCCATGAGGATGATTATTCAGAGCCATCTAAATCTGACCCAATTGGACCTCAATATTCTTTATAGCTGACTCGTGTGAGTCTATCTCTTTCAATTATTTTTGCATTGGACCCAATCACTTGTTGCATTATTCCCTCGAGTCTAGCAAACACATCTTCATGTCTCCCATTGTGTTGCTATTGAGGTTGATGATAACCCTGCTGCTGATTCTGATTGTTGTAGCCATGTTGCCTTTGGTAAGGCACCATATTGCCTTGTGGTCACATGGCCCCCATATTACTGTTATTATTGTGTTGTTGTGGGGTTGGCCTGTATTGTTGATTCTGCTGACTCCAATTCTGACCACCTGGTCTCTGTCCCCCATAGTTGGACACATAATTCATGTTTTCCAGATAGTGTTGGTGATCACCATCAACACTCTACGAGCCACCAATTGTCTGACTAATGCAAGATGTACATAAGCCCCCATTAGTTGTATCAACTATGTGCACCTGCTGTTTCTGACCTGATTCTTCAACCTTTTTAGTGAGGATGCTCATTTGTGTCATCAGTGTGGCTATATTTTCAGCTATGGAATTGGCTGGATCTAAGGCCGCTGAGTGGACCACTGGAGTGATGGGGGCGTTTCTGGTTGTCCATCCCGAATTTTGTGCCATCTTGTCGAGCAAGATCTTGCTCTCTCTGAATGTTTTGCTCAAGAATGCTCCACCGGCTGAAGCATCAACATTAGCCTTCACACTATCCGCTAGACCCATGTAGAACATCTGCTCAGGAATACTATGGTGTGGATATAAAACCAACAACCCTTTGAATCTTTCCCACGTCTCTTGCAATGTTTATGTTGGTTTCTGTCTGACGCTCAAGATCTCATCAATTTGCTGAGCAATCTTGTTGGGTGGATAAAATTTGTTCACAAATTGCTTGACTAATTCCTCCCAAGTAGTGATGGAATTTATGGGGAGTGAATTGAGCCAAGTCTGAGTTGCTCCTGTCATAGAGAATGGAAACAACAATAACTTTATTGCTTCTGGAGTCACGTTGTGTTGTCTTTGTGTCTGACAGATTGACATGAAATTCTTTAAGTGCTGTTGAGGATCTTCAATGTATGACCCCGAGAATAGTCCCTTGTTTTGCAACAAATGCAACATATTGTTTGTGATTTGGAATGAATCAGCCTGTATCTGCGGGACTACAATCGCGGTGGCTAAATTGTCTGCTGTGGGTTGTGCCCAATCATACAAAGAAGCCTCTGGCACAAGAGAATCCACGGCCTTCTCATTTGGGTCCTCCACGTTATCCCCATTATCTCTATTGTTTACCAGATGTGCCATGTCTAGTGAAAGTTGTTCAGTTGAGTTTTGTTGTTGTTTGATTTTCCTGTTTGCCCGATTCAAAGCCTTGAAAACTTTCTCAGGATCTGATAATGCTTCAAACACTTCACCAGTTCTTGAGGAGTTTCTAGGAATGCACCTGTAACACCCAATATTACAAACATTAAAAGTTCAATGTAGTTGATTGAAAGTGAAGAAAATTGACTACACTAAGAATATTTGCACTTCTTGTAAATGTCATTGATAACACCGTTAAATCCCTAGCAACAACGCCAAAATTTGATCACGCCCAACTATGCCTTATAAAAAGGACAAAGCGGTCGCTGCAAATATATTCCGGTTAACAAGTCCGGAGTCGAATCCCACAGAGAATTAACCTATCAATCACAACTATCAAACTCTCACAGTTTCACGTAATCAACTTCCTAAGATATTTGAATAACAAAGGGGATGTTTACTAACTAACTATTACTTAATGAGAATGCAGTAAATAAGAACTAACTAAGAATGAGTTGTAAACAATAATTGGAATGATCTAAAGTTATGATTTCCCCTATTGTTGGAATCCCTTCAGCTATATTTGGTATAAATTTGCCTAGTCTTCTCTATCGATCATGAGAACTCTGACTGTCGTAAATCTCTCCCGAGTAATTACGACAATATACTAGACATATTCTCCCGAATTATGCTAGCTAGCTTTAATTACAGCTCACTTAGATCGCACCCAAGGTTTCGTTATCCCTAATCCCACCTTTAAACCATTCGTTATTGATCCCTCATATACGCCGGGAGTGATGTTGTTCAACAACGACCTAAATATGCACTCTCTCTGGAGTAATACATACAAAATAGGCATAGCTAATTGAGGGCCCTTCAATTAACTACAACAAGCATGTAGTTGAACAAATAGAGATAAAACTTTGGCAAATCTATATTAACAAAACAAGAATTTCATCCTTCAATAGGTTCCATCAAAACCCTAGATTAGGAGTTTAGTTACTCATACTCGTAGTAACCAAATCCAAAGTAAATTGCATTATTAAATTATACATTAAGGAATAAGGGATGTAAAAATTAATGTTTTAAACTCCCGAGTAGTGCTCCACGATCTCCTCTTGTCTCCAATGGCAAAAGTCCTTCAAAGTTGTGTTTTGGGTCTATTTATATTGTTGGACTAAGCCCTAAACGTGTAAGTCACTCCTAGTTGCACTGGGAAAGTGTTTAAGACTTGGAAAGTCGGATCTGGACCCTGGCCTCGCCAGGCTAAAGCCTGGTCTGGCCTGGCTTTAAGCTGGCCTCGACAGGATAAAGCCTGGTCTGGACTGGCTTTAAGCTGGCCTCGCCAGGCTAAAGCCTGGTTGAGCTGGCCTTTGCCTGGCTTCTCCTTTTCACCATTTTCACACGCACTTTCGACGTTTAAGCATCCATTTAGCTCGGCTTCCATCTCTAATTAACCTACACATAAAATAAACTCCATTACGCTCAAACAAAGTGTATTTTTATCATTAAAGCACGTAAAATGCAAGGCACATAATGCGTTAAATCGTGAATTATAGCCACACATCATGCACTAACTCGATTCTCTGCCACAAACGGTCACCTGGGGTCGGTAACGGTTAGTTCTTACTAGCTTCGGTGATCACCATGGATAGGGGTGTTCATAAAAACCCAAAAAATCGAACCAAACTGAAAACCAAACCAAACCGACCAAAAAAACCGATACTTTTTAGGTTTGATTTGGTTTTCGTTTTGAATTTTAAAAACCGATCAAATTTTGTTTTAGTTTTAATAAAAAATAACCGAAAAAACCGAACCAAACCGACTATAAAAGTAGTTATTTAAATTTATTATTACACCTATATATATGTATATTTTTATATAAAGTTTCTAAAATGTTATGGTACATATTAGTCGTTTGTATTTTAAGTCTAGTTCTTTGCTATTACGATAATCTAATTATTTGCCTTTACATTCTAGTTTGATTAGTAGTTTGCTTTTACTAAGTACAAGAACTATTTCATGTGAAAAATAATTGATTTTTAATTGAGTACTTAGATTATTCATCATTATTTTATTCAATTATCATCAATATATCATGGTAAATGATAGATTTCTCAAAGAGCAATTGGTTTGATAGTGTTACATTTAAAATGTAGTCGCCGAAATATGTGTTTGGTAGTGTATGTCTCATATTTAAGGAAAAAACCGATAAATAACCGAAAAAATTAAAAAATCGATAAAAATTGAATCGCTAAAAAATCGACTTAATTGGTTTGGTTTGGTTCCAACATTTTAAAAACCGGCTTACTTGGTTTGGTTTTTTTTTTTTAGGGAAAAGCCGATCCAAACAAAACCATGAACACCCCTAACCATGGACAACATCAGACGCCCCTCAAGCTCCTCCCAGATCCCTAAATCCCCTGACCCACCAGATTTATCACCTAACAATCAAATCCCAAACATTCAAATTTTCCACCGCTGTAGAGAAAATTCATGGAGGTAGATGATAACACAAATCAAAACCAAACGGACTCTTATGCAAATGTGCTAGGGTTCAAGGTTGGAAATAAAACAAAATTGAAAGTGAGACTTCCCCCAGAAAGCATGAACTGATAGATGGAAAAGTTGTGGTAGTCTTCACCAACGAAGAGCACGAGCTGTTAGCAGAAACTTGCCGATGGACCATTGTCGGTAAGTTCATAAATAGCAGACCTTCAATCGACATAATTCGAGCTGAATTTGCTAGAACAATTACTACTAAAGGAGAGGTTAAAATTGGATCTAAGGATAGATACCATGTCTTCATTGATGTTGAAAATGAAGATGATTTCAACAATATATACTCTAGAGAATTCATTCCCCTAGCTGGAGGGATCAATATGAAACTTATCAAATCGATAACAAATTTAAGCCTAGGTCTGAATTGTCCCTAGCTCCAATTTGGATTAACCTTCCAGATTTACCATGGCACTATTATGAATGGGATGCCCTTTGTCGGATTGTTAGCCCAATTGGTATACCATTGGTGATGGACAAGGCAACAACCACGAAATCTAGGTCCACAACTGTCAAGCTTAGAGATCAAATTGATCTTTCTAAACCTCTACTCCATATGGTTAGAGTGGAGGTTAGAAATCAGTTTGGAAAAGTGGAAACATTTGACCAAAAGATTGAGTATGAAACTATGCCCACCTATTGCTCACACTGCAAAGTTCAAGGGCACTCTTTAGAAAAATGCAGGGCTGTTCAATATGGAAAACTATAAGAAGGAGGGAAAACTGGGCTGGCTGACAAAGACGATACTGTGTCACATATCATTCAGAAAAGTAAGGTAAAACAGACCACTGTCAATGACCAAGATCAAAGAAGGCATTTAGAACAGATGGAGCCTAAAAGCACTGAACCTCATGAAGGAAGAATGTACAACCAAAACACTCAAAATGGAAAATGGCAACATTGAAAGAAAAACAGTCAAAGGGATGAACAACAATGGGTCATCGATGGGCCAACAACAAAATAAGAGCAACAACAATGAGAAGGTCGTTGAGCAAAGAACAAGCCAGGGAAACAACAAAACAGAGATCAACAATTCCTTCAATCTCCTACAAGAAGGAATAGAGGATGGTCTGATGGATACCACAATATGTAAGAATGTGAGTATAGAAGAACAATACCCTACACTAGATCGCCAAGATACACAGCAACAAGAAAGAACTACAAGGTGGAACAAAGCGCAGAAAGACAAAGAAAAAGAAATAAGCAAAAAACATCAAACTGGTCTTAACCTAAGAAGTGCTAGAACAAGAAATACTACTACCAACAACAAAGTCAATACTGAACTACAAGGAGAGATGATCAGCTTAGTCATTAAAGACCCAAAGAAGTGCAAGGATTTGCAAAACAAAAGAAAAAACCTTACAAAGACAATAAACATTCCAGAGGGCATTACTCTACAAGGAGAAACAAGAGATATTAGTGGAACAATCAACAGAAATGGTACTTAAGAAAAGGGCACATGGACCCCTATTAACATCCTCAAGATAGGGCAGGAGATGGTTGGATCTAATAAAGTGGAAGATATAGATGTTAGGGAGCAAAACAAGAACAAAAAACAAGAAAGTAGATACAACATTAATCATGAACCACCCGACCTAGATCCTTCAATAGAGGGAGAAAGAGATGAATATGAAGAAGTCTTCCATGACCTAGATGATATGGAGACAAACTCGGCAATAATCAACAAAAAAGAAGAAGAAAGAAAAACTCAATCTAATGATGAACTCAATAGAGTCACTATCAGCTTAGTTAACCAAGAATAAGATTATGTTGAGAGCACACCAATACAACAAAATATCATTTTCTACAACAATCTGTCACCCGGGAGATACAAAAACCAGGGTGTAGATTTCATTCAGGAATGCCAGATCACAGAAGGAATCAAGGAAGATCAAAGAGAACCTACCCATAGAAGTTTCAAATGATAGACACACTATCATGGAATATAAGGGGAATAGGATCTGCATGATCTCTGGAGAGACTCCAAACTATCAAACAACAATTTCAAATCCCTTTGATCTATTTACAGGAACCTCTTGTAGACAATGGAAAAATGTATAGATATAGAAGAAAACTAGACATGAATCAAGGTTTTTTCAACTGCTCAAACAGAATTTGGATATTCTGGACTGCTGAAGTGGATGTTACTATAATTCAAGATAAGGAGCAACATGTCCTGATTAGTGCAAACCATCTCAATCACCCTACTATCTTCCTAACAGTTGTCTATGCTAAATGAAATTAGGAAAGTAGAAGAGAGTTATGGCAGGTCCTGAAAAATACATCCAACAACATTCAAGGAGCTTGGGGTGTCAATGGAGACTTCAATGTTATCACCTCCAGTGAAGAAAAAAAGGGGGTAGAAGCTACAGAATGGAGGAAAGCCTAGATTTCATTGAGTGCCTAAATGAGTGTGGTCTTCAAGATGCAGGTTTCACAGGGTCAATATATACATGGTGTGATAACAGAGATCCTCCCACTACTATTTGGAAGAGACTTGATAGACTTGTTTACGATAGCGCATGGTTTGATACTATATCCAATACCTCAGTTACTCACCTCTTAAGAGCCTGCTCTGACCATGCCCCTATGCTTGTCAAAATGAGTAATGAGGTTACTAACCATATCAAATATTTCAAATTCCTTAATTTTTGGACTGAACACCAAGACTACACCAAGATAGTGAAGGATGCTTGGGAAGAAGAAGTGTATGGGAACCCAATGTATACACTCCATCAGAAAATCAAAAAAATGTGTAATGCCCTTAGTGTGTGGTCCAGACAGGCATTTGGAGATATCTATGAGATTCCCAAAAGATTGGAAGAAGAAATGAGAATCCTGGAGGATAAATGTGTTAATGATAATTCCTCTGAGAACAGAAGTGCTCTCTCTAGATGTAGAACCGAATTCACTAGATACTTTAAGATTCAAGAAAGTATTCTGAGGCAAAAAGCTAGAGACAAGTGGTTTAAAGAAGGAGGTGCCAACACTGCTTATTTTCATAGTGTTATAAAGGAAAGGAGAAGAAGGCTGATCATTACTAAGATAATGGATGACCAAAACCATTGGCTGGAAGGAAATGATGTTATTGTAGAAACAACTGTGAGGAACTTTCAAGGGATGTTCACTCAGGAATCTCCCACCAATAATTACAATGCTCTTGATTGTATAGAGAGGTGCATCACTGATGATGACAACAACATGCTTAAAGCCATCCCTAATATGCTTGAAATTAAAGAAGTCGTGTTTAATATGGACAAGGATAGTGCTCCAGGGCCAGATGGCCTGAGTGGCTATTTTTATCAATATGCCAGGGATATTATATGCAATGATCTTCATAAGGCAGTGAAATCCTTCTTTCAAGGTGCTAAACTCCCTAAGTTTTTCACAAATACTTGCTTGGTAATAATTCTCAAAATAGACCACCTTAAAAAATTCTCAGATCTCAGACCTATAAGCCTTTGCAACACCTCTAGTAAAATCATCTAAAAAATCCTCAATAGCAGAATCTCAAACATCCTCCCAAAGCTTATATCCATAAATCAATCAGGTTTTATAAAATGGAGAGATATTACTAAAAATATTCTATTGGCCCAGGAAATTATAAATGCTATTAAGAAGCCTGCTCGAGGTGGAAATGTGGTTATTAAGCTTGATATGGCTAAAGCTTATGACATGGTATCTTGGGAATTCTTATGCATTGCGCTTAAAAATTTTGGTTTCTGTGAGTGGTGGATTCGTCTTATTCACAACTTCATATCCAACAATTGATACTCTGTTTATTGTAAATGGGGGAAGGCATGACTTCTTTAAATCTAGCAGGGGGCTGAGACTAGGTGATCCTATCTCACCATCTCTTTTCATCATCAGTGCTGAACTTCTCTCCAAAATGCTGAATAATCTTCATGATAGACAAGGTTGCAAATGTTTCTACGTGATGTCAATGGTCCCAAAATAAACTACATTTCCTTTGCTGATGATACAATCCTCTTTTGAAATGGTAGCAAAAATCCCCTTGAAATGATCTTAAAAACCCTTAAAACATATGAGAAAATCCCGGGCCAGCTCATAAATAAGGAAAAAAGTTGCTTTGCTATAGCTGATAATGCTAATGTTGTTACCATCAATAGACTAAGGACAATCACTGGTATGAACCATCAAAACTTCCCCATTAAATACCTTGGGTGACCTCTTATTACTGGAAGGAAGAAAATATTCTATTACTCTGATATAGTCAACAAGATTATCAATAAGATTAGAGGTTGGAAAACAAAGTTCCTATCTATAGGTGGAAGAGCCATTTTGATAAGACATGTGCTACTGGCCTTACCAGTACATCTTCTTGCTGCTAAAAACCCCACCAAAGGTACCATTAATATCATAAAAAAAATATATTGCAAGGTTCTTTTGGTCGGGGAATGATACAGGTGGTAAATACCATTGGACCTCTTGGAACAAACTGTGCTACCCTTATAAGGAAGGAGGTGCCAATTTCAGGTGTTTATCTGACATTTGTCTTGCTTTCCAAAGCAAATAATGGTGGGTATTGAGAACTACAAACTCTCACTGCAAAGAATTCATGCAAGGAAAATATTTTTACAACAGTCATCCTTCTAATGCGAAATGGACTTCTGGCCAATCTCAGAGCTGGAAAATTCTGTGCAGTATTAAGGAGGAAGTGGATAACAACATTATATGGGGAATTGTTAAAGGAGGGGTGTCTTTTTGGTACGACAATTGGTCAAAATTAGGTCCTCTTCACCTTCTACTTCTAGAGACGAATACTCAGAACCGGATCAGAGTTAATGAGGTCCTCATTAATGGGAATTGGGTCTGGGGAAGACTTCAAGTGCAACTAGATGAAGATACTAAGAGGAAGATCAAGGATCCGAACATCAAGCTATGCAGAAATAGGTTGGACAAAACCATATGGATGCCAAGCAATACAGGACAATTTTCTGTGAGCTCTTCCTGGGAAAATAAACAGATTTATTAGTGGGGTTTGGCACAAAGAAGTTCCTTTCAATATCTCCTTCCTAAAATGGAGAGCTATTCAAGATAAACTGTCTACAGAGGATAGAATTTCTAGATTTAGGATTGAGATTGATCCTATTTGCCACTGTTGCAATAATAACAACCAAAATGCCACAATCAAGAATGTAGATCATCTTTTCTGTTTGGGAGAACATGCAAAAAATATTTGGAGATTATTTGCTGGTCCTCTGGGCATAGATTATAACAACATGAACCTTAAAATGCTCCTTCTCAAATGGTGGAAATTCAAGGCTCGCAATTGCATTGCAAAACTCATTACTCGAATTCTTCCTCTTATAATTTGTTGGGAGTTATGGAAATCAAGATGTAGCAAAAAATTTGAGAACATTAGGCCATCATTTTACAGAACCAAAACTAATATTTTGTTTGCTCTTGTGTAGATACTAACCAACAGTTTTGGTAGAGCAAGAATAGGAGAAGATTGGCAAAAAATATGTGTGGTGTGTGAAGCACTGATTTAACAGAGGATATAAAAAATTATCAAATGGATTAAACCCCCACCCCAAACTATTAAACTTAATAGTGATGGGAGCTGTATTCAAGGAATGTGTGGTGGAGGAGGCCTGGTCAGGAATAATCAGTGAATAGTTATTTTTGCCTACTCTATTCCCCTAGGACCAGGGACTAGCAACTTCTCAGAAGTAACATCAATGCTCTTTGGAATCAAGTGGTGTTCTGCAAATGGCTATGGGCTAACCTTGGGAGAAACAGACTCAATGCTCCTTACACAATGCATTAGAAGAGAGTGAAAAGTCCCCTGGAAGATTGAGAGCATCATCATGGAGATTCAGGATATAGTTGAAGAGCATGGATTTGTTATCAACCATTGTTTCAGAGAAGCAAACAGATCTGCAGATAAATTAGCAAGTCTCAGCCAAAGTAGCGATATAAGTCATGTCTTCAACTCTTTTTTGATCTCCCTAATCAAGTCAAAGGACTCGTAAACATGGATATATGGGATCTACCATTGTTTAGGATCAAAATATCCAAACCAGGGCATGTCATATATGACCCACCATAGTTTTTTTTGTATAGTTATCTACAATTTTGGTTAGGACTAACATCAGTAGTTTCACCTCAATGATCATGTAAAAGTTTGGTATGCCAAACTCAATTTGTAACTTTTTGCATATAAATGATCAATGGAGACATTGTTTTAACAAAAAAAGGTATTAGTACTTCCACTGCTCAAATCGGTGACCTATAGGTCACACAGAGACAACTTTACTGTTACTCCAAGGCTCCCTTTATCAGCAACATAACTGATAAATAAAAAAGTGACGAACCTGTCTCTTTATCACCCAAAAAGGACTTAAATTACAAAGTTGGAGGCTCATAAATGGACATATCTACATAAGTGATTTGGGAACACTTACATTATTCAAAATTTTATATAATATTCCAACTGTAATAAAGTTTTTCCGGGTGTATTTGTACATCATGCACCTTTACAATTTTGAATTTTAAAAAACTGACTTTTTGAGATCTCTTATGTGTAAAAGACATATCTCTTACGTGTAAAATAAATCTCCCATGTGTAAAAAAAGAGGTAGTGTCATAAAACTAAAAACAAGTTTGTAAAGAGCCAAAAAATCAGTTGACTCGTTTTGACTTTGACTTAAAATGACCCCTTCAATATTGTAACTTGTAAGTTGGGCCAAGTTTAAATTGGTAAAATGGGTCATGATTTAACCAATTCAACGCTTGCATAGGCCTAAAGGATTTGGATCATGATGGATAGAGAATACGTAAATGTTTAGTCGCAACTTGTGTTTATACCAACTCAATAAATACATGGTATATATTTTCACAAATATAATTATTACTAAATCATAAGTAATTAATATACGTTGTCACTTTAATTTAATTCCTCCGATCTACTTTAATTAATTTTTTGGCTATTTTCATATATATTAAGGAATTCACCTTATTAACAATAATTTGTAACCATTTAACCCTTATTTGTTCATTGAAAATATAAACAACACTCCTAGACTCTTTACTCCAAGGGAAACTTTGGAAGAAAAAAAAAAGTGAATTCCTTCTTGATATCTGAAAAAATCAAATATTGTGAACTACTACAAAAAAAAAAGACCAAAAAATCAAATAATTTGAGTCCTGGGAGGTTGTAAGGTACTGGGGAATGGGGTTACACATTTTGTTTACCCTAAAAACGGATAGTAATTGAATTTATACGTGGTTTTAAGGATACGCGATATAACTTGGCACAAATTATATATATATATATATATATATATACTGTAAAAGAAATAAATGCAAACCAAACGAATCGTATAGCCTTGGCCCTCGAGTTCTGTCACCCTCGAACTAAGTGAAGATTCCACTGATATATGAACATAGTAACAAGATATTCAAAGATAGAAGAAGGCAGTGTATTGCGTTAGTGTAATATGTCTTACAAATGATCATACCCCCCTTTATATAGTAGGAGAGTCCTACTCTTGATACAATTATAAATACAGTAAGAAATCTCATGATTGGTGTATACAACTAAAATCGAGGATGTCCAATTTTACGCGCTCGAGGGCCAGCCTCAAGATTAAGCTCGTATTAAAGCAAGTTCGAGTTCAAGATACGAATACCGAAGGATCGAGATCGGGCATGACCAACATCGAGCAACGGAATAACGAGATATCGACGATCGACCGTAGATCTCGGCGGAAATTTCGGATTGACAGAATCGCTAACGGTTATTGACATCAATCATGGATTTTATTCCCGAAATTATATTTATACCTTATTTAGGATTCCTTTAATATATAAAGAGGAGCCATGTTCATTTGTGAAGGGACACACTTACTAAGAAATAACAATACACTGCTCTTTTACTTGCTTACATTTTACTATTGTTCTTACTGTTCTTAACGCTTGATCTCGAACCTGTTCCAAATCGAGGTCAATAACTTGCAATGACACTGGTTTGATTTATTCTAATCGTTCAATTCATTTATTTATTTATCCATTTATCAATTGGTATTGAATCAGATCATGTATCCTTGTAACCACATTACAAGTTTAATTATTACTCGTATTCGAGGTAAACAGTTTGGCGCCCACCGTAGGGCTAAGGATAATAGTGATTGTTTAGTGCTAATTCTGGTAAAACACACTATTTTACACTTGTTCTCGTCAGGAATTTTTGTTTTCAGTTTGAATCATGTCTAACTCACAAAAAAATCTACACACGGCGACAACAACCTCAGGCTCCATGGAGAAAACAAGAATGTTATCGCTCCGGGAATCAAGGTGCCGCAGGCTGACCTCGGAGGAGCATCGCCTGTCAACCCAATTGATGTCAGTTCACATGTTGCTTTGAATGCGGATTTAGGCGCAGACCCTGAAGGAAGTGTACGTAGAGAGGGTTGAACTGACAGTCGAGGTACACAAGGCATATGAGATGAAAGAGTCAGTCTCCAAGTAATATTTGCAATGATTCAAGCTTAACAAAACGCCATTTATCAGTTTCAAAATCAGCGCAAGGCACCAAATAGGGTCGAACAGGAGATTACTCACCGTACCGAGCCAGTGCCTGAAAGATCGGGTGATAACACTTCGACAACCGATCCTGCTATAATAAGGATGCTCGAGCACCTCACTAAGAGAATAGAATTAGGAGAAAAGAAAATTGAGTCCAATGACAAGAAGGTAGAAACTTACAACTCCCGAGTTGACCAGATACCGGGGCACCACCAATATTAAAAAGGGATGGTTTCCAAGAAGTTTGTACAAAATCCATTCCCTCCGAGTGCGGCTCCGAAGCGTATCCCAAAGAAGTTCCATATGCCCGATATACCTAAATACCACGGGACCTCTGACCCAAATGAGCATGTTACTTCTTACACGTGCTCCATAAAAGGAAATGATTTGGAGGATGACGAAATTGAGTTTGTATTGCTGAAGAAGTTGGAGGAGACCCTGTCGAAGGGAGCTATGATTTGGTATAACAACTTGCCACCAAATTCTATCGATTTGTTCGCCATGTTGGCAGACTCATTTGTAAAGGCACACGCTGGGGCCATAAAGGTTGCAACAAGAAAATCATACCTCTTCAAAGTGATTCAAAGGGATAACGAGATGCTAAGGGAGTTCGTATCTCGATTCCAAATAGAATGCATGGAGGCAGTTCAGTCTTTCACCCAAGGATTAAATGAACGCATTTCGATAACATCATACCAGTTGAAACAAAATTTGATCGGGTACCCAGGTGTGACTTGGGCAGATGTCCACAACCGATATCAATCGAAGATCTGGGTCGAGGATGACCAATTGGGAGCCCCTCAGGTTCAGTACATCCAAACCGGTCAGCAGGTAAAAATCAGAGAGATGTTGATAGAGAATGAAGGCCGAATAAAGATCGGTACCAACCATATGTTATAGATCGGAGGAATAACGGTCCAGGATGCAATTTCGCCCGGAACGATCGAAGGAGTGACCGGGGGAAAAATTCTCGGGGACGTATGAGTAAACCCGGCTTTGACAAATATACAGATCCCACAGAAGCACCTCGATTATCGGAGTACAATTTTAGCGTTGATGCATCTGGGACTGCATCGGCTATCGGAAGAATCAAAGATACTAGGTGGCCCAGATTGATACAAACTGATCCTTCTCAAAGGAACCCAAATTTAATGTGTAAGTATCATGGCACACATGGCCAAAGGATCAAAGATTGTAGGCAGATTATTCAACGAAGGTCATCTTCGAGAGTTCCTTAGTGATCAAGCTAAAAATCACTTCAGAGAAAGAGACGCCAACAGAAAGAACGAGCAAGAAGAACCTCAGCATGTTATTCATATGATCGTCGGCGGGGTCGGCATCCCACAAGGGCCTATATTCAAACGCACTAAGGTATAAATCACCAGAGAGAAACAGACTCGAGACTACGTGCCCGAATACACTTTATCATTCAATGACGAAGAAGCGAAAGACATTTCTCAGCCGCACAACGACGCCCTATTAATTTCCATTTTATTAAATAAATTTCAAGTTAAGTGTGTTTTAGTTGATCCAGGTAGCTCGGCGAACATCATCAAATCGAGGGTCGTAGAGCAGCTCGGCCTGCAGGACCAAATTGTGCCTGCATCTCAAGTCCTAAATGACTTCAACATGACTAGTGAAACAACAAAGGGGGAGATAATCATGCCAGTAAATGTGGCTGGAACTATCCAAGATATGAAAATCTATGTCATCGAAGGCGACATGAGATATAATGCACTTCTCGGAAGGCATTGGATTCACAACATGAGAGCAGTGCCATCGACCCTTCACCAAATGATGAAGCTCCCGACGACGGATGGTGTGAAAACAGTTTTGGGGGAACAACACGCCGCAAAAGAAATGTTTGCGGTCGATGAGTTGACGCCGATATCAACACCTTCGACTTCAAAAAAATCGAATGCGAAATATAAGCAGACAGCCAAATAGCAATCACTATCCCCAACCCCGACCGAATCGAAGAAACGGGTAGTGGAAGAAGAAGAAGAAGAGGATTTTCTAACTCCTCAAACTTTTGTTGTTCCCGAAGAGTCAGATGCAACCAAGTCAACGGTCGAGGGGCTAGAATAGGTGATACTAATTGAGTACCTGCCCGAACGAAAGGTATACCTGGGAACAGGGTTGATCCTCGAACTCAAGAAAAAAACTCATTCGATTTCTTATTGATAACATGGACTGCTTTGCATGGTCCCATTTAGACATGACAGGAATCCCACCGGAGATAACAACTCATCGGCTGAGCCTGAATCCCAAGTTCAGACCGATAAAGCAAAAGAGAAGACCCCAGTCCGAGGTAAAGCATGCCTTCATAAAGGACGACGTAATCAAACTTCTCAATAGGATCCATTCGGGAAGTAAAATATCCTGAATGGTTAACTAATGTAGTCGTAGTCCCCCAAAAGGGGAACAAACTTAGAATGTGTGTAGACTATAAGAAGACTTGAACAAAGCATGTCCGAAAGACTCTTTTCCATTGCCTAACATCGATCGCATGATCGATGCCACGATCGACCACGAGATCCTTACCTTTCTCGACACCTATTCTGAGTACAATCAAATCCAAATGGACCTAGAAGACCAAGAAAAGACTTCTTTTATGGAACTTATTGTTACAATGTAATGCGCTTCGGGCTAAAAAATGCAGGAGCTACATACCAACACCTAGTTAACAAAATGTTCGAAGAACAGATAGGTAGATCAATGGAGGTTTACATTGACGATATGTTACTTAAGTCCCTGCGCGCAAAGGACCATTTGACTCATTTGCAGGAAACATTCGAAATCTTGAGGAAGTACAACATGAAGCTTAACCCCGAAAAATGTGCTTTCGGGTTCAGCTTGGGCAAATTCCTCGGCTTCATGGTATCGAATCAGGGAATCGAAATCAACCCGAAGGCCATCTAGGATATCATCTTCGTAGACAGTGTGAAAGTCGTACAAAGGCTAACCGAACGGATAGCTACCTTGGGTCGATTCATTTCGAGGTCATCATATCAGAGCCACAAATTCTTTTCCTTACTCAAAAAGAAAAATGATTTCGCATGGACCCCGGAATGTCAACAAGCATTGGAGGAATTGAAGTGATACTTATTGAGCCCAACTCTACTCCACACTCCGAAGGAAAATGAGAAGTTGTACCTATACTTGGAAGTGTCTGAGATAGTGGTAAGTGGTGTACTAGTTTGAAAAGAGCAAGGTACGCAATTTCCTTAGGAGATGCTGAAACTCGGTATCCACACTTAGAGAAACTGGCACATGCATTAATAAGCGCATCTAGAAAATTAAAGCCATATTTCCAGTGTCACCCCATATGTGTGATAACCACTTATCCACTCCGAAGTGTTTTGCACAAGCCCGAGTTATCGGGCCGATTAGCCAAATGGGTCGTCGAACTTGGCGGTTATGATATTGAATATCAACCCCGAATGACCATCAAGTCTCAAATTTTAGCAGACTTCGTGGCCAATTTTACGCCAACCCTCGTACCTGAATTGGAAAAGGAACTTTTATTAAAATCGGGTACATCTTCGGGGGTATGGACCCTCTTCATGGACGGTGCCTCGAATATGAAAGGGTTCGGGCTTGGCATTGTTTTGAAACCTCCCACGGGAAATATTATTAGGCAATCAATTAAAACTGCCAAATTGACTAATAACGAGGCCGAGTATGAGGCTATGATTGCAGGTCTCGAGCTAGCTAAAAGCTTGGGAGCGGAAGTCATCGAAGCTAAATTTGACTCCCTACTGGTAGTTAACCAGGTAAATGGAACCTTCGAAGCTCGAGAGGACATGATGCAAAGGTACTTAGATAAATTACAAGTAACCTTGCACCGCTTTAAAGAGTGGACTCTACAACATGTACCTCGAGAACAAAACACCGAGGCCGATGCACTTGCCGATTTGGGTCATCGGTAAAAGAAGATGAGATCAGCTCGGTGTAGTCCAAATCTCGAGGTCTGTGATTGAGGAAGGACATGTTGAAATAAATTCCACGAGCTTAACCTGGGACTGGAGAAACAAATACATCGAGTACTTGAAGAACGGGAAGCTACTGTCGGATCCCAAAGAATCGAGGGCCTTATGGACTAAAGCCGCTCGATTGACATTAGACGAAGACGGAACATTATACAGTTGAACGTTCAATAGTCCATTGGCAGTATGCTTGGGACCGGGAGATACCGACTATGTTCTGCGAGAAATCCAAGAAGCCACTTGTGGAAACGATTCTGGCGCTGAGTCACTAGTTCGAAAGGTCGTTAGAGCAGGATATTATTGGGATAGCATGGAAAAAGACTCTAAGGAGTTCGTTCGAAGATGCGACAAATGTCAAAGGTTTGCACCGATGATCCACCAGCCCGGTGAACAACTTCATTCGGTCTTATCTGTTGATACCCAATTTTTCCCTATATTATTTCCAAAATGCTTATATATTTTTAAAACCATGCATTAGCATCAATTGATATTTTTCCATAATTTCTATATTTTTTAGATTAATTTATCCCAGTATTTTATTTATATAAACAATTACAAATTGCATCAACAATGACTTTATAACATTTCATGATTTAATTTTGCTATTTATAGTCTTATTAAGTTCAAGTTATTTCATAAATGGCCAAATTTACACCTTTTGGTTACAATTGCAATAACTTTGCAATTGTAGACCGTGCATACATTATTGTGTTATTTTCACCAGAAAATGACTCATTGTATTTTTGGAATATTGAATAATTATTTTAAAACATTTCTATGCATGAAAATTATTTATTATAATTTGTTAATTATTTTATAAATTAATTTTTATTCAATTACTTGGGTATTTAATAAATATCCCTGTTTTCAAACCTAACCCTTTTCAAACCAGCCCAAAACCCCTTTTAAAATTATCCCAAACCCCTTTGGCCCAAATACACACCTGCCCGATCCAATTTCCCATTTAATCGTGGCCGTTGATCANCCTCTTGTTCTCTCCCTCTCACCTGCCATCATCATATCCCTCGTCTCTCAAACTCTCTCGACCTAACCCTAATTCTAAACGCCATCACCGGCGTAAACCTCTACCTTATGATGCTCCCATGTCTTCTCCGACCAGCCCCGACCCTCTACACGCCATGGCTCTTTGATTTCTTGGATCCTTGAGAAGAACTCAAGGAACCCAATGGGTTTTGGTTTAAACGTGCCTGTATCAGGCCATTTTCCATTTGTGAGTAAGAATTTCTCTTTATTTTTGTTACGAATCTATGGGTTCTTGACATATTCTCTCATTTCTAATGTTTTTCTGAAAACCCTAGTTCATTGCTATCGATTCTTCTCATATCTTCATAGATCTGAGATGATTTGGGTATTATTAAGTATTCTCCCTCAAAAATCTTTTGTTTAATTGATTATTCCGACTTTTCCCTAAATTAGGGTTCATGCCAAATCAGTTTTTCAAAGGTCCTTCTGACTTCTAAGTGTTTAATCAATTATTCTTTTATATTCTTGACTGATTTTTGCAAGAGTATTCAAACCCTAGTTGACTCTATATGATATACTAATTTTTTCAATCTTTGCTTCGATTTTGGGTCTTTCTGTGTTACCAATCGTATTAATTTACTCTGTCTTTGACTTAAACATTTTTCTTGTCAGATCCAATATTTTTGTGGGTTTTGCCTTGATTAATCTCTGTTAGGTTTCAAACTTATTTTTCGGGCTAATTTCTATATTATTTGGAGGTCTTACTTAATCTAATATCTATTTATGAAAGTTGAGTATTTCTTGTCGGAAATCAGTGTTCTTTTGAAAGTTTTGCTGATTACTTTACTCTGTTAAAGATTCGTATGCATAGATTTATTTGTTTCTTTGTTTATGACCTTAATTGGTGATCTATGCCTTATTTGATTGCCCGTATAATTTTGAATTCTTACTGATTCCTTATTTGGTATGATTTGGATTCTTGCCTTAATTAAACCCCAGTTATTACCGTTTGATCAATTACACCTACCTGCTTTACATTCTGCACTTTGCTTCCTTAACTGATATGTCCTTAGTTCAATTCTGAAACTCACTCTATGTGCTCCATGTATGTTAATCCATGTCTCCTTCTGCACTAGCTTAATGGATTATGTATTCAATTGTCTTCCTGTTTACTGCTTTATTCAGCATGTTTAAATTGTGTCCTCTCTTGTTCAAGTATGTAATCAGCATGTCTAGGTCTTACTTGTTTTGTTTGATACTTGGCCAACATGTTTATCTAGTCCTTGTTTACTCCCCTTAACTAGTATGTTAATGACTCCTAATGTATTTTATTGATCCTAATTGGTATGACTAATGCACCCCTGTCTTCAACGTGACTATTTCCATCCTCCGTCTCTATGTCTTAATTGCCTATTACCATAACTGACTTGTTAAGTCTCTGAATCAGTAAACTCCTAGTTGTTCTGTGCATTTGTTGTACCATATGCTCCCCTTTGTACCTTGTTCATGTGTTTCTAATGTGAAGCTCTCTATGTTCCCAACCCCCTGACCCCTGTTTGTAAAGTTGTTTGTTAAATGGTTGTGAATCAGGGCATTCTATGATTGTGTGGTGGCTTGTTGAATCTTTGTTCTCCTCAGAATTGATTTCAAAACTGTTTTCCACCCTTAGTATTTCCTTAAAACTGTTTCTATTCCTGAAAACCTTTTCATTCCTAAAAGTTTTATCTCTACACTGTTTTACCAAGCTCTTTCAAAATATGTCAAGCACTCTCATTTCTTGTCTTAGATTATTAAGTTCTGCCCCTCAAGTGTGTGTACTGCCTAGGAATGCATGAGATTCCTCCGAACTCTAGCATACTGGGGCTGACCCTTCCACATTGCACATAACCAATTCTCTATTTAAGAAAGGGTCTTAGTGTGAGCATTGCCCAGGATCCCTGAGGTCCTTAAGGAACTTTGACACACCAGGACACCCTGTGGGCTATGAGACTCTGGGCATCTGAGATTATTTTGAAGGCCTGACATTCCCAGGTTTACTTTGGGCCTAATTCAGGCTCCCTACAGTATAGTTTAGATTTACTTATATAATTCATTCACTTCTGGTCTGTAATAATCATCTTTGTAAAAAGGTATTGGGGAAAATTAGTAAAAAGGGGAGGGATTCTTATATGATTTTTGTGGGGAAACCGGGTAGAAATCCTGATTTAGGGTTATGTTGTGTTATTTGCATTAGAATTCCTGCCTTAGGATTATTATATTTACTGGTTTGCATATTAGAAAAATACGTTATAAGCTCATTACTTCATTATCACGAAATTCTGTTGCTGCATAAGTCATAATCACCTAGAAATCCTGTCGTTAAGCTACTGCTGTCATTTTGCCTAATAAAATGACCATTTTGTATGTGCATTAGAAATCCTGCTTTAGGACCGTATTTGTATTTGCTTTAAATCGTGCCTATGTCGCCTAAATAAATAATTGTCTTGTCTATAAATATGTTTAAAAACAACCCCAACACATAGACACCATGTTCTAGTATAAATATGCATGAAATCAACTTCTGTAACATTCAGCACCTAGACCAGCATGCCTATAGGACTTAATAAAGCTCAAACTATTTTAACTAATTCCCAGAATTCTGATTGCATGTTTATAGGGTATTATGGATCCATGCCTAGGCAAGCCTTAGGTAATTAAGGTCTTATAAAGCTATAAAATTGTGCTCTGTTTATGTGTGAAACTGCCCAGCTTTAACAGGTTCTAAAATCAATATGCAAACTGATTAGGTTTATGTCCCTTCTTTTTAAAAATATGCTGCATATTCTCTGCTTGTTATGCTCACCTAGATATCCTATTCTAGGACCTTCTTAAATTCTGTGAAATCTGTGTTTGAGACGTGCTAATTATCTGCTTATGTGTGGAGGTAAACATGAGCCCCCTTAATTATTCTTATACTTGATAGTCCTATATGTTCTTTGTTGTCGCTTAGATTTTCCCTTTTAAACACCTTAGGAGAGTCTAGAGCTGACTAAAATTAGAGGTCCTAAGCACCTTCGGGACCACAAGAAAGGGATGGGTAATGCACGCTTAGAGTCCGTCTAATTTAAATAGCCCATATAATCGCTAAGGGGAGGGTAATTGGGTAGTAAAATGATATGATGACCTGTGCGCTAATACCACGCGTAGCCCCTCTAGTTGAGGAAGGATTACTGAGTATTGTACAGATGTGATCCTATAGGCTGATAACTTAGGACTCCCCTATCTTATTTACATATGTATGCTCAGACTGCTTACCGTTTAAACTCATTTTATCTTATTTACATATGTGTGCTTAGACTGCTTATCTGTTAAATGACTAATTTACTAAGTTTGGCGGGGACCCAGCATTGTGGACCTCGAGGGGTTGCTAACACCTTCCCCTCAAGGTAACTTCAAGCCCTTACCCAATCTCTGGTAATGTAGACTGGTTTCATGAATTACTTGCATTAGGTGCCCTAACACACCATAAATCCATTAGGTGGCGACTCTTCTATTTCCATACCCCTTTCCCAAAAGGAAACGAGTTGTCCCAAATGAATGTCGAAACCCGATTCCTCCAGAAAAAGAAAAAAAGGGGGCGCGACAGCATGGCGACTCTGATGGGGATTTTAGGCTTTCACCATAACAAACTTGTTTTTTGTAAATTAGTCTTAAGTATGCTTCTTTTGTTAATACGTGTGCACTCTTTCCCTTTCTCCTTATGTGAATTTAATTGCCCGTTTTGAGCATTTATGATTTCCCTTACTGCAAAAACTGACTTATTTCTTTGTTTTACTTTCTTAAACGTCTTTCAATTATTAAATACCGCATTTATTATTTTCCTAACGTGCAAATACGTGACAACATGTTCTTTACTGCTGCATAAATCATGCTCAACATCATATTCCACTCGTGCGTAATCAATCCTTTAGCAACGCTTGATGAGTGGTTGCGCTCTTCCTATATATCACCCTTTAAATTCGGAAAGGCTTATTTGCGGTAAAACTAGTCGATCAGCTGTGAAATCGACGGTTTCGTGCTTTTCCCCCTCAAGTTATCCGCTTGAGGGTACCAGTATAGACCCCCATAGCAACCTTACTCTGATTATAACTGTACATGCATCATGGTCAAACCTAGCCCGATTAGTATGTTGTCCACATAATAACCCTTAAAGACAAACCTTATCTAAAAGTCCATCGGGGTTCCTATAATCCCAACGGATGCAACCACATTTTGTGCATTAATTTTGGAGAACTAAATACCAAGACGCTAATCATCGATATGTAAATAGTCGAATCTGGAGGGGGAAAGGGCCTAACCTTATTTATTTTGCAGAAAATGAGGCACAAGGTCCCCAGGTTCGGCATGGTCCAAAATATTCCACCACTGCTACTAGACTGGTGGGAAGATCTTTCCTCAAGTGACAAAAAACATGTGAAGAAGGTCCTAGGAAATTTGCCTTCTCTGTTAGACATCCAGCCAAATAAAATGTTGATAGAAGCTACAACAATGTTCTGGGATCGTGAAAAATCAGTGTTTCGCTTCGGGGATATAGAAATGACCCCGCTCCTAGAAGAAATCGGGGGATTTTCTGGGCTACCTTGGGAAATGATGCGAGACTAAATTGCATAGTTGAACATGTGATATACCTTACATTTTATGCGCATTAATGATAAAATTACACTTGTTATGTGCTTAATGGAGTTTATTTCATGTGTAGGTGAATTGGAGATGGAAACGGAGCTAAAGGGATGCAAATACGTCGAAAA